>JAAAKQ030284871.1:0-10400 GCA_010016005.3 Zanna intricata | reverse complement strand
ATCAACATAAGAACTTATTCAACTTAAAGAGAAATTATACAGATATTGACATTATTAAAGTTATAGAAATTGTTAGAATGCGACGGACTAAACGGATGAACTCTGGGTCTGGAAGGCTGGTCCGTACGTCACGATGTTGAAGCCAGACTGATTAAGATTATAGAAATTTTTAGAATGCGACGTACTAAACGGATGAACTCCGGGTCCGGAAGACTGGTCCGTACGCCACGACGTTGAAGCCAGACTAAAGACAATACGCTAGGAAAGAAATAAGGAAACCTCGTACCAACACGCACAATAGACTTGATCGTGGAAATGGAATGCAGGTGGGTTGTGGGAAAGCACAAAGAAAAAACACAACCAGCTGGTGTATTTGCAAAAAGGGTGCATAGCAATTCACAACAATAAGTCAGGTACCCGACGAAAAGCTTTTAACTGGGTAAGGCAATAACAATAAAAAAAAGAAGGAGAGCTCTTACTGATATGCACAATATACTCAAGTGTGGGAACAGAGTTAAAGGCGGGTCTACAGCATTCCAAAACAAAGTCACACACCCGATGAAAAGGTTTTTAACTGACAAGAGGCAACAATAATAAAAATAAGTAAATAATAAAACATAAAGATTTAACCGACAATGTCTACAGCAACCGACCGGGTCTACAGCATTCCAAAACAAAGTCACACACCCGATGAAAAGGTTTTTAACTGACAAGAGGCAACAATAATAAAAATAAGTAAATAATAAAACATAAAGATTTAACCGACAATGGCAATAATAATGAGAGATACAAATAATAAAACAGACAAGCCTTACCGACAAAGGCAATAATAATGAAAAATAAGCAAATAATAAATCAATAAACCAAACTTAACACAATGTGTTAACATACTTAAACTGTTTGAAAATCTTTAAATCTACAGATTCTTTATATTATAAAGGTTTTGCATTATTGTACTTGAAATTGATCACCTTTTTAAGTATTACCAAATATTTTTAGAAATTTGTAAATATGTCATATATGAAAAATGGTTGTCAATTCAGAAAGTAATTCAGCTGGAAGTACAAACTGAATGTAATCTTGAATAAATAAACCACAGTAACTGCCGTGTAGTCTCTCTCATTAGTTATCTTTGTAAAATGATTACCAAATCACTAATAGCCAAAAAACAGAATAGAATAAGAATAGCCAAAGGAATTCAGATGGAAACTAAAAGCTATCTCTCTGGTTAGGAAATAATTTCCAAATTTATTTACAGGGAAGCTACCTTACTGAATAATACACCAGAGTAGTTAAGTATGAATTTCCATTATTGAACTATCTCTCCCATTGACCAGGATTGTTTTAATGATTATTATTCATTGAGATTCTTGAGATTAAGTATGATGTATTCCACGCCTGTTTTGAGGTTTTTTGCTTGTTATAATATTAATAACCTTGCTCCAAACTTGCCAAATAAACAAATTATTTATGTTGATGACACAATTGTAGTTAACTGTGGTTTTACTGAATACAATTAAATGTTACTCTCAGATTTACTTTCTTAATAATCCCAATTTTAGTTTCATGGCTTCAGTATTTTAATATTGCAGTAACTGCAAGGCTTTTTATTTTGAAACAAGAAAAATTATACTTTACATATTTAGCCCTCTTCTTTTGAGACAAGTACATTTATACTTTTACAGATTTATTTGCTATTGTAGTTAATTTACTTTTGTTATCTCAGCAATATATTTACTGTGAGAAATGAAGATTATGTTATTCATTGTTTGAGTGGCAATTTTTTTTCCCCCCACTTAAAATTATTTTGTTGTTATGACTAATTGTGTGATAGATTATCAAATTTTGGTAACATATTTGTTTAAAAAAGAAATCATTAAGTTATTAGAATATGTGTATTATATGAGCATTACAAACTACCTTTTATAAAACTTGACTGTTCAACTATGAATGTTCACCCCGTATATAATTTTATTTATATACTCTTTCTTACAAAAATAAATTAATAAAAATCTTATAAAATAAATAAATTATAATCTCTGAGAGATGTTTTAAGCAGTTATGTTGTAAGTTCAGATTGTCATACTATATTACATATAAGGATCATAATCTCATGGTACATTTACTTGACTCTGCAATTTCCAGAAACAGTTGTAAATTATCCATAAATTTCTTTAATAAAAAATTTCTACATATACAAAATTTGAAGTAAATAATCTTTTGAGGTCGATTTAAAATATCTGATGATTGAAAATGTTGATGACTATGCTTTTTTTGAGTATTTGATTAATGATTTTACTGGATTATAACTTCTTTTATTTATTTGTTTTATATTAATTGTTGTATTATGTATATTACAACTTGTTTGTGACTTTTTCCTGATGAGTATGAGGAACCCCATTTACGGGCGAAGTGTAGGACTCGCTAACAAGTTCCACAAGATAAAGAGTGTGTGTTTGCCTGCACCCTACCAACTAAACCTTCTATCTCACCAACTAACTCCCCTCAAAGGGCTGGATCCGTAATTATATATTACACAGCCCAGGAGGTGCCTTTGAGTTCGGGGCCCAAGATACTCGTTTGTCATCACCATCACTCATCCGTGCAAGCATGCATGGATGAGTGATGGTGATGATTCATTTGGAAGAATGATGGCTCCACCGAGCGCTGCCCTCAACCCCTTTGCTCTCCAGCCCTCCTCTTCACGAGCATATAGGAGTTTTCTGAGGCGATCTGTTCTTCTTGATGCATCAGCTCTTCTGCCCTAATTCTTTTGCTGGATTACTCTTGTGATGAACCTTGAGCTTGTGGAGAACTGCTGTTCATTCTCCAGCATCTTGTTGACTAATTATACTTCTGTGGTGTGCCTGGTGAATGATCTCCGGGTGTCCATCCAGATATCCAGGTATGTGATGGCATTCTGGATGTTCATATGGTATTCCCCCATTCGGAGATCAGTCGAGGAAATTCAACTTCTTCCTGTCCATGCCACGACTCCCGTTTTTTCAGGACTCAGTCTAAAGCCCTTCTTCTCTAACCAGACCGTATCTTATTAATGGCCTCTCCAGCAATGGTTGTTACATCTTCCTCCATCCTTGCCATATTGGTCACTGTGAGGTTGTCGGCGAACAAGCCAGTGGTGATCCGCTAGAAGGAAATCTGCATCAAGCACCCTATCATACACTAAATTCCACATGATGGGACTCAGCACTGATCCTGCAGGACACTGCTCATAATGCTGAATTTTAATCTTCTTTCTCCTATTGTATATGTTAGAAACTTATCATCTAAATAGTCTTGTAAATGCCTCCGACAGATCCTCCCATATCCCTTGGTCATGAACTATGGCAAATATCAAATCCCATCTTATGATTTACTTTAACCTAATATTATTTAATGGTTGAAAATATTATTATTTGTACAGAGTTAAAGAAGTACTATTTTATCATCACAGTGAAGATGTTAAAGAAATGAAAAATATACCAACAGCTTGCCGGACTGGAACACAAGTAGTTAAATATGTAACCAGCATGTTGAAGAAACTTGTTATCCCAGCTATGCTTCCTTCTAATGTTTTGTACGGATAACATGAAAAAAAAATCTTATCAGCTGAGATAAACGTATTAATCAGTAGGTATTGTAAACCTACCAGAAAATAATTATCTAATTTCTTGGCCATCTGTTTAGACTTTCGCACAATACAACTGTTCCTGAGTAAAGGTTTTGATGATTTTGTTGCATAAAAAAGAAAGTGTTATTGGTCAAAAACATCTGATCTGTCAGCTTTTTTCTTTTTTCTGTTTAGTCTTTGGAACCACTATAAGGTATTACTTCAGAGGATGAATTAGGATGATATATAGTAATGTAAATGAAGTGTAGTCTTCTTTAGCCTCAGGTTGGCTATTTTTAGGATGTGCGGTTAATTGAAACCCTTTCTATTTTTTTTGTAATCTTTTCCAAAATTTGTAATTATTTCACTCCTAATCTTATTAAATTAGTAGCTGGATTCTGGGGTGGTTATAGTATAGCACATATGGTATAATGAGGATGAGCTACATACTTTGGAAAGGTATATTCCATTGTTACACTTGGTTGGCCTTGAAAAAAACTTGTCAGGCATGCAAATTCCAAATAATTTGTAACTGCACAAAGGCTACATTAGAATATTTTCTCACATATACAATACCTCTTCAGTAGCTGTTACTGTCACCTAATCAACTAAAGATTTTCTTAATGAAAAGCAGCAAGCAAGATCTGACTTTTTTGACAACTTATTTATAGGTATTCTAGAAGTGGTTTTGCCAAAAATGATTTTACAAAAAAAGGGGCATTAAAATCAAGAGATAATTACTGAAATGTGTGATTTGTAATATTGATATTGTGTTAATGGCTGATGACATTGAGCTTTAATAAGAGAACATGCAAGAAGTAAAATAAATGTACCTTTCTAGAAGTTATTCTTAAAAAATCTTTCTCATGTCAGAAATTTGATCACTGGTGACAAATTGCTAGGGAATGTTAGTGAATATTATCGTAATTTAATATGATTATACTCTAATAACTTAATTGATACATTTTATTTTAACTGTCAGTAAGATTAGGTAATTGAAAGGAAAAATGAAAATATTGCACAGCAATTAGAAATGAAATACTATATATGTGAGTAAAAAGATTATTAGATTAATAATCTTTTTAATCAGCAATTAATTAATTAAACATAATTATTACATCAGTAACTAATTGCTGCTCTCTGGTAACTATATTAATCATTTTGAAATTTTAATTTTATATTCTGAAAAATTAATCATGTCTGGCTCCTTAATGTCTTGTGGAATATTATAATTATTGAATATAAATATAAATTGATTCTAAACCAGAAGCAAGATTTTGTAGTTCTGTAATCTGTTTGTTAACGATATATTCCTTATACAGTAGCAAATGCAATTTATTTAATAAAAATTCTTTGTGTAATAGGTATATTTTAATAAATTATTGTGTAATGCTAATAACAGAAAATCATTATAACAGCATGTTGGGAAGTTGGAAGTCTCTTTTTCTGTAGTGCAGTTTTTATAATAAATCTCCGCTTAACTATATGATTCCAATAAAACCTTAAAGACACCATTCCAAGAGATTATTCTAAATTGTAAAATTGATTAGAAATACACAAAACAAAATAGCTTGGTTTAATAGATTTAATGATATAATGGTGGATTATCTATTATAGAAAATATATCTATTTCTGTTATAGAAAATAATTTATTATTTCTAAGTTCTAAGTAGTAAGAACTGGATGGACACTAAATGAATGTTCAAAGAAATTCCCAAAGGTATATGGAAAGGACTGTGCAAGGAGAGACAGAAAAAAGGCTGATGGCATAATTATCTGTTATAAAGATGTAACATAATTGAAAAATTGACTGTGTTGAAATGAATGTGGTAGTGGCAACAATAGTAGATGCATAAAGCTTTTGTTAGAGTGGAATCCAGAGGAATGTAGTCTGGGGAAAACCACTGGAGCTTTGGGACAGCCTGGGTATAAAAATGTATTTCATCAGCTTCTTTCATTATGATCTTCATGGTATGTTTTATGAGAACTCCAGAAAGAATGACATGATACATGATCAAGATTTTCTTACTATAACACTGATAAACATAGTTTTTGTTTCCTAATTGCGAGACATGATTTTAATCTGTTTTTTATGCTGAGAACGAATATGAACTCAGAATTTTTCTATCGCTCACCATTTTTGGAAAATTTTTAAATTTTAATTAAGGATTTTTTTCAATTTTTAGCATATAGTTCGCATTTTAACCTCCTTTATTGTATTTTGTTAGCTCATTTTTTTATTTTTAACTTTGTTAACATAATTTATAAGCTGGAAATAAACAATACTAGACAATCATATCATAGTCATATATTATGACATCATATCTAGTATTGAAGAGTAAGCCTCTATGGACAAGATTAATCATGTCAAAATATGTAGCTGAAAACACACCTGTGTTGTTTGTATTAAACAATTTATTTAGAAATTAATTAATTGTGTTCAGTGCTGTCTTAATTTTGTTAATGCAGTATCATATTGCCTCAAAATTGTGTAAATGATGTGGATACCTTTTGTTACAATGTGGTGAGTTTACTGTAAAATCAAATTGAAAGAAAAACACCTTTAATTAAAAAGGCATATCATTTGTACTTTCAGTGTAAAATTGGTGATTAAGATAAGACATGGGTCCTTATATAATATGCACTAATTGTTCTGTATATTTAAGAGGATGGCTGAAAGGTACGTAGAAGGCATTTGGTGCACCTGTGGTTTGGCGTGAACCAAAGGATCTTCCATTGTTACTTTTAACATGTCTCTGGAATTTCTAAAATCTAAACATACTGTAAAATATCCTTCATTGCAATCTGCAATCAGGTCTGTAGCTCACAGTGAAATTGCTATGAACTATATACATACTGCTTCTGAGCTACCTATAAATGTGTGTTTCGAAAGCAGCGATGAAGAATGAGGCAGAATTGAAGAAGACAGCAGTAATTTTGATTTTGAATTATCTTCCAATAAGCCACATCTTATATCACAAGGTGAATGAAATGACTTGGTTAGAGATTTAAATTTATCAAACAATCAAGTTGAACTGTTAGCATCAGACTGCAAGATGGAATTTACTTAAAAAAATATAAAAATTTCAGGCTTTCAACACCGACAAAATGAACTTTCTCAGTACTTTATTGATAAAGATAATTTGATTTATTGCACAAATAGTGGTGAGCTTATGTTGCAATTAGGACAAATTCATAAACCTGAGGATTGGCATCTTTTCATAGATTCGTCCAAGTATTGTTTAAAAGTGGTTCTACTACACAATGGTAACAAATATCCTTTGATACCGATTGCTTATGATATTAATTTGAAAGAGACATACAATGTGAAGAATGACATTCTTGAAAAAATAAATAATAAAAAACATAGCTGGAACATATGTGGTGATTTGAAAGTTATAGCTATTTTGTTAGGCTTGCAGTAAGGATATACTAAGTACATGTGTTTTCTTTGTGAATCGGACAACTGGGCTAGGGATAAACATTACGTTACCAAAGACTGGAAGAAACGAGACAACTTAACTCCTAACGAGAAAAATATTATTCATGAGTCCCATAGTTGGACCCAAAAAAATATTTTTACCCCCTCTCCATATCAAGCTAGGACTAATGAAAAATTTAGTAAAAGAAATGAAGAAGGATAATCCCGGATTTTTGTAATCAGGTAGAAATTTCTGAACATAAATGAAGGAAAAATTAAGGAATATTAGTTGGTCCTCAATTAAGAGAGGTGGTCAAAGATGTTGTATTTAACTCAGTGTTAAATAATGTAGAAAGTCAGTTTGGGCTTCATTTAAAGATGTTAGCAAACACTTTCTTGGCAAACAAAAATCTGACAATTACCACAATACTGTTAATCAACTTCTTACTTCATACAGAGCTATGGGATGTAATAATATGTCTTTGAAAATACATTTCCAACACTCACATCTGGATTTTTTCCCAAACAACCTCGGAAACATACGTGACAAACACGGTTAACATTTTCACCAACACATTTCGGTACTGGAAAGCCTCTATAAAGGGAAATGGAATACTAAAATGCTAGCCGATTACTTTGGACATTAATTCGGGATGTCCCTGTGGCTATTTATAAAAGAAAAGCATCAGCGAAACCATTCTAACACAGGTATGTCCATGCAAAATTATAAATTTTACAGATTTAACCATATTTTTCCTTAATTTTTTTTTGAAGCATGATTTACTTAAAACTAAGGGTGATAGGAAAACAAATGTATAATGTACAAAGAAAAGCAATTCAAGAAATGGTATCACACCTAGAGAAACATTAAAAAAAATTTTTTGTCTGTCAGTAATTATTTTAAACATAAGTAAATTGGTATTACATTGCGTTCCTTTTGAAAGAATGTTAGATAAATATTTTTTTCAGTTTCTACAAGTATAATGTTTTGTTTTGATCTGTTAAAAATTATATTTAGTCTGATTTGCCCTCAATTAGGTTGACTTATAAGGTTTTTTTTTTTGTTAATATGTTAATTTGTTTTGTGTATTTTAAGGGTAGAATCAAGAAGATCATGCAAACTGATGAGGAGGTTGGAAAAGTCGCTCAAGCTGTACCAGTCATTATTTATATCCTTTTTTGATCATAGTTTTCTAGTGTTATGCATTCATTTTATGTATTGTTGGTAGTAACAGAAACTTACCACTTAATTAGTTGTGCTGATTTTAGATGATATATATATATATATATATATATATATTTAAAAGTGATTATGCTTTTGTAGAAAGATTTTTATTTATTAAGATAGATAAATAAATAAACAGAGCAGTGAGGGGGAGGGGGAGAGGGATAGAGCAAGATGTTTTACAAATTTATTAGGAGGTTGTCACTAAAGAAATAAGGAGATTATCTATTTCTGAAAGGAAAAGTGTTGCTGAAATATCACTAACCAGCGAGAAATGTTTCCACAGAATTTGTAAAATATTTTTTTGTTTTTTTCAGTATGCATTTCATATTATTTCATAATATTGCCATGCATGACATGTCTGTCTGTGTTTATCAGATACTTCAAATTGAGGATATAATTGAGGGTTTATATCCTGGTTTATCTTTCTTATACTCCTGCAGAATTATACTTTCTGCTTGAATTCAATAAATCTTGTGAGTTTTTAAAAGATCTATATTTTAATGGGATAAAATATTAATTGTATTAAGTTGTGTACAACATTTGATTTTGTTTGCTATAAAAATTGATCACTTTAGATTAGACTTAGTATCTGCCATTTGGATCTGTTTTCTTCTTTAAATTGATTTTGTTTTTTTTTCTCCACTTACTGTTATGCCTTGATCATTTCTGATCACCTTTGTAATCAGTCCAATAATTTTTTTTTGCACCAACATCAGCCGTTGTTTCAAGTTTTTTGTTTGTAGAGAATTGATGTTTCATCATTAATGTAGAAATTGATTGGGATAACTTTAAATTACACATAAAAATTACTGCATTATTGGATTTTTGTGAAAAATGTATCACCTAACTTGCTGATAACTTATTTATGTGTTAAACTTGAAGGGTGACATAATTAATCATTCAATTGAGTGTTAACATTGTCAGCAATTTCCTACAGTTTTATCTGATTATCCAAATTATTTGGATTTTTTTTTCAACAATTTCTGATATTATTTTGTTAGATGCCCATTGTGTGGTTCATTATATTGTGATAGTGCAACCACATCTGAATTTTTCGAATTGAAAATAATTGGCAGAGTTTGATAATGCAGAAATGCCAAAAACATTATTGATCTCTGCTATCTTTAGCCATTAATTATTTCAGAAGCAAATATTTAATCACTTCATGAATCTTCATTTTATCTGTTAAAAGAAATCGTAAGTTTACTTGCCTGATACATATAAACCTACCAGTGAAATGTGATGAAGTTTTGACAGGATCATGGTTGTCTAGGTTGTCAGGATAATGGTTGTCCATTTAATTATCAGTTATTAGTGTAGTTATTGCACATTTGCTGCAGTTCTGGGTAATTATAAAATCCTCTCATGGAGATTTGTTTATAATACTATTTTAAAACATATTTTAAAAATGTTGGTTTTGGCCTGTTACTTTTATTCTGAGAAATACTTTTCTTGTTATTTTGTATGCTATCAAAGGTGCATTTAGAAGCTGAAATTATAGCTGAAAATTTTTGTTTCAAATAAATTTTTAACTTTTGCACCATTATTTCATTTTACTTGGTAAATAAAATTTGTAATTTTTGTTGTTACATTCTATCAAAATCTAATAAGAATAAAAATAAAGCGTGTGCAGTTTTCAACAACAAAAATGTTTACAATATAAAATAAAATAGTTTTGAAAAATGCATAATATTTTATTTTTATATATTATAAATTTATGTAATTTAAATATACCTGCTTCAGAATCACTTATAAAGTGATTTTGAAGCAAGTGATTCTGATCGTTAATACGATCAGTTATGACTGGGTAGGTATAACAACTTGACATATAAGTTTAGATACAGATAACGTTAGTATACAAAAATGAGACATTGCTTAGTAATAAATTGGTATTCTCTTCATGTGGAATTTATTTGCTTTTATTTAATTAAATTAATTTTTTGTTCTGATTAGTGAATCGTTTAATCTCAGTTTTCAAACAAACCTATTGTTCTTATTTATATTGAATTACATTATTCTATGGGTTTTTTCCATAAAATCATTACTGAAATAGCCTTAAATTTACCTTTCTTTTTTTTTTTTTTTTTTTTTTTTTTTTTTTTTTTTTTTTTTTTTTTTTTTTTTTTTTTTTTTTTTTTTTT
>JAAAKQ030284860.1:0-10400 GCA_010016005.3 Zanna intricata | reverse complement strand
CACACACACACACACACACACACACACACACACACACACACACACACACACACACACACACACACACACACACACTGCACCTGCAAAAATATATATACTTTAAAAAATAAGTAGATAACAGTATAATTTCAATTGCAATTATTTAACACTGTGATATCTTTTACACCTAACTGACAAAAAATAATCACTAAAAAGTAATAGAAAGCCCCAAGAAGATATATCATTTATTTAAGTACAAATAAAATTAAAATAAAACTCTGCTGTATAAATAAATTATATTAAAAATATTCCAGAAGAGTTAATGGTTTACGTTTAGAGCAAAAGATACAGTAAAGAAAGTCATATTTAAAGTTAAACAGATCTGTACAAAGCATTTATGAACACTGTACTTTTCATGTACTTCATCAGCTTATAGATAAAAATATTATTTTATTACTCTACTCTTAAAATAAAATCTGAAGCATTAAAAGAACAAAAAGTAATCAGAGAAACATCTTCATGACTTCAACTGTTATTTGGTTGTAACTCTTTATCTAAACTAAAATAAAAAGATTGTTAATTTTTATTGCTTATAAGAATTAGATAAATTTCTTTATTTTTAAACATACATTATACAATTTTTAAAAAAATCAAAAACTAAAGATCCTTTTGTTAATTTCATTTATTAGTTTGTATGTAACAATTGCACTCGTATCATAATTTTTATCATTTCGATGAACAGTTTTTAAGTTCAGAAGTTATTCTCATTACTTAGCCTTATATCTGGATACTGACCTCAAATATTTAAACTTAGATGTTATTTGTGTACAAGCACTTACAACAGATAATGTGTTATAAGTAAAGGCTTTAAACATTGCAGTAGCATGACATAAATGTTAATTTTGTCCTTTACACAACTTATAACTTATTCCAGTTATTAACTACAAGAACTACATAATTCTTAGAATTGGGTTTTGAATGTTATTTGTTAAGAACCTCATAATTCAGATAGGCTCAAAGTTTTTCATATTTAGTTAATTGTAACAAATGTTCTTGTTAACAGTATAACGTAAATGCCCCATGATTCAGGGAGGGCAAAGTTATTCCTTTATGTTTTCATATATTTCAGGTGGCTCTTTATTCTAGAATAAAAGCATTTTTGTTACAGCATACATTCAAACTGGTTTACATAAAATTATTGATCAATAATAAACTACAAATAAAAGTACCCTGATTTTCTAGAAGTTTGGACAGAACAAGCTCCTGCTGTCTGAAAAGGCCTTAAGCTTTACTCTGGGTGAGTGGAGTTGCTAACATCTCTAAGTGCAGATAATCCTTTTTTACCAACAACCATTTTATTTTTCAAACTTAAATTAAAATTACAACTGCATAGGACAATCCTCATTTTTGGAAAAGCTGACCTGTTTTTTTTTCTATTCTATTGTTTACCTCTAAACTAATCTCAATCAATCTCTGAAATCTCAATCACCATTTAAGCAGCATTCCAAGTATGTAAAACTTGATACACATTCAAGAGAAACGACTCCAATGAAAAAGGTGTTATCACTAACACCATCATATTATTTCACCTTCTTAACAATCAGCTGTAATCCAAAGCAATTCTCACATCTTTCAACTTATTTAATAGCAATTACAATCCTTCTAAGCTATCAACCACTAATAAGTATATGATTTCTTATTCTCTCTTGAAACATCCACAGGTTTTTCAAAAATTTCCTCTGAAATACTGGAATGAATGGGAGATAAAACATGACCCTATTCAATGCCTCTTCTCATGTGAACACCATCAAATGTACCAATTTTAATTATCCTTAATCCCTTCCACTCTGTTTTCAGTTCTGTAGGTGTGGGTCTGACTGCTGGGCCCATGCTGTAGATATCAAAATTAGTAAAGTTACTGTATTTCCAGAAATATTGGTTGAGGGCTGATCATGGATCAACCTAACAGAATTTTTTCCCAATCAGATAAATTCAAAATAAATCTGATGGCTGAAGCACTAATAGGTTATAGCTAAGTCTCTTAAACTTATCTAAAATACAAATGCAGAATAAAGTACAATAAAATATTGTTTGGGAATTTTGAAAACACAAACTCAGAGTTGAAATTTTCTTGTCCAGACTAGCACTGAATAAGAGCTTTCCACATTTGAAACAAAATCATTTAACATTTTTGCTTTTATACTCTTAAATTATTTACTTACTGTTTTTTAAAGATTAGGCAGTGAATTTTATTTGCCCAGTGACCAGAGCATTGGTTCAATTTGGGTCATTCACCCAGTTGGTTCATTTCACCCTCATATTTTTAAAAAGAAGTAAATGAACTTAGATTCAATAATATTTTGGTTCTTTGCTAATATAAACCCTCTGGGGATTTTATGTCTAATATACAGTTTAATTAATAATTTCTTAATAATCAAACAATTTATATATGTTTGTGCTCCATAACAGAAATGGCTAATATGAAACACCAGTCATCCAAATAACACAATATAAAAAAATATAGTATTGTATGTACTTTAAAATTAAGTACCCCCACCATTTTAATGTGTAAATGCTAAATTTTGTTCAGAAATATAAAATTAATTTTATCTTTTTAACATCTTTCCTTTGGCTCTTTTTGTTTTATAAACTGTTAAATTGGTTTGATGCAGTATTCACTTCTTTCTCTGTACCAGCCTCTTATCCTTGTACCTCTTTCTTTCTAAATCCTCAAATATCTTTCATACACTGATCTTTTTCTTTTATTACTGTTTTTACCCTCAACACTTCTTTCTAAAATTAAATTCATTAATTTGGGATGTTGTAACTTAACTTGCTTTTTTCAAGATTCTGTCATTAACATCTTTCCTTCTCCAACTTAATTAAATACAATTATATTTCATATTCTCATCAACAACACATTTACTTTTCAACAATCTCCTGTAACATCATTTTTCAACTATCTATTTTTGATTTTTCTGGTTTGTTTTTTTCTATGTATCACTAATATAAAATAATATATTTCATATAAGTACTTCTGAAAATTTCTTTCTAATTTTTAAATCTATATTACATACCAGAAGATTTCTTTCCAGTATAAAAATTCTCCTGCTCTGTGTCAGTCTGCTTGTTATCTCTTCCTTTATAGTAAGTAAATTTAATACCTAAATGTAATAACCAAACCTTTCTTAAATTGTACTCCACATTGAATTTAGCCTTTTCTCATTAGCTGCCTTTCTGTCACATTTCATGATCTCTGTTTTTAGTTTTATTTATTTTCAAATTGGTTTCTTTACCTATAATGAATTGTAACGAGATCAGTAAAGTGGATCTGAGTAACAGATTCCTATAAATTATTATGAAAATAGTAAAAAATATAATAATGATACGAATCCAGAAAGGGGCTAAAAGAAATCCTTTTAGTAAAGGTAACAATTGTCTTTTGTAATACCGTCCGTTGACACACCTAAAGACATGTTCATTCCGTGAGAAGAATTACCAGACCAAGGTTTGGAATGCATGGGAACAAAAGGCTTGGTCGATTGTTCTAACACTTCAAGTAGGGTCCAGTCCGGCAGGTAAAGAGGACGGGAATATAAATATCCCTGAGAAGACCAGTTAAAAACCAATTCTGCAAACCAATCCAGTGAAATGTTATGACAACAGTCCAGCGAGGAGAGTCTGTGAGATGTCAGTCAGTGAGAGCATTCTATGGGGAGGACAGTGAAAGAGCAAATGTCCAGTCAGAGTGAATTACATTTGATACAATTATGGTGATGCCATGAACAATTCCAGTAGACAAGAAATATTATTGTGAGTTACTGAAAGACTAAAGCGAAAGAAATAATTTACTAAATTTCATCTATAAATGGTTGGGGTAGTTTTATTTGTCAACAGCAAAGGCAGTGGTAGCAAAAGAACTTCATACTTGTTTTATCTTTTGTACAACGTTTGCTAATACAAGACTGATTGAAAGTGTTAAGACTAGTGGTCATTCCATGGGACTGAATTCTGCTTTTCGATTCTATTTATCTACTGTCATTATTTATGATTGACATTTATGATTATTTGTTCGTTACTGATATGTAATATTATTTATGCTTACTACTATTATTATTATTTTTATTGTTATTATTATTATTATTGTCTATTATTCTGATTATTATTTTGGTTGTGATTACGTTGATTAATATTTGTTTATTTACTATTTTTCATTCATTGTTTTATTGCTGTCGCTTATTAATAATACTATTACCACTGTCATTATTTTATGTTTTTAAACCAATAAACTGTAATTATATTAACATTCTAAATTGTCAATCTCTCAATATCGGGATCAAGCTGTGAACACATGACAATACCATGTTACTCTTCCAAATTATTTTTATTTTCCGCCAAAATAATAATGCTGATTTATTTATTCACTTTGACAACTATACTATATTGAAAGACAATTGCATTTATTATCTTTTTTTAGCAGTTCATCAACAAATTTCATGAATTTTTGTCTCCGAATTGTTAGTCTGGCCTTATACCTTCTTTCTTTAATCTGCCTATTCTTCTTCCATAAACAAATCATATTGGTGTACGAATATCTACTTGAATTTTGCTGTTTCAAATATATAATGTTTTTTTATCCTTGTCTCATCTCTTTCTAAAAATAGCAACCTACTTTTCCACATTTTTAACTGTTTTAACTGTTATTAGCTACCTAATGCTTGTTGAAATTATGAATTACCTTCTTTATTTATATTTCAATTTTAGTTTCCTAAAATCTTAAATGATGTACTTAATTTTAGAGTACCAAATGGTTTTTCAATAAACAAAGATTTTCATACACACAGCTTTAACTATGATCTTCTTTATCAAATTTTTTAAAATCAATCAGGGGTAAAACCGCTCTTTTTATTCCAGTTTTTCATGAACCCAAGCTGCGCTTGGTCCAGTATAGAATCCGGTGAACATTGTAATTTAATGTTGGTAGTAATTTAAGGTAGCAAGTTCAAAGTGCCAAATTGGACAAATTTAACATAAATTAGTAACAAAGTTAGCATAACTACACAGATGTTTCTAAAATGGTAGGCTGGCTTTACTTTTTTGGATTCTACTGGTAAAACTAAACTAAAAATATCCTTACGAAAAATGTCAATTTCTTCTTCGTTCTCCCCCTTTGTTATTTTTATAAAAAAATTTATATCTCAAGTTCAGATAGACAAATCACATTAATATTTGGTAAGCGTCTCTGTAATGAAATTTTAAAATTAGCCAAAAATCAGGACTTAGATACTTTTGCAAATTACAAAATGGCAGCCATGTTCATTTTTCAATCCATTATATCACAATAAATATTAGTTTTATCAAAATTTATGTTATTTGCTAAAATATTAAGCCTTTTAATTTCAACAAAATGACATTTTATATTTTAAAACTGATTAAAGTAGCACAGTTATGGCAGAAAATGGACATAATTTTGTACCCGTTTTTATGTCCTCCAGTTTACGTTCAACGAAATATTAATTTTTTTCTATTTATTGTTAATTCTAGTATTGTAAATTAGTATCAAATTAAGTAATAACTCGTAATAATAGACCTAATAATTACATAAATAAAACGACTACCTGTGATAATCTTACGTTGTTTTAGAATGTAAGGTATATATATATTTTTTTTTAATAAACAGTTAACAATGTTAAAAGTTATAAGAGAAATTCAAGGTGTCCACAATCAGCAATTACACAAGTTTCCAGTCTTTTTTGAACAGCCTTTTTCATCTAAACTATTCAAAAATCCCAGGAGTATTCCCAATTTCTTGAAATCCATTTTGGATCCTTTGTTAAAGATCCTCAGTGTTGAGTATTGGATTTGAATAACAATACGTTTAAAATAGCCTCTCAGGAAGAAGTCAAGAGGAGAGTTTAAGTCATCAAGCAAGCCAGGGCACTAGTCCTCAGTGGCCTACCCATTTTTCATGAAAAGTTTCATGCAGGAAATCTGATACCAACTGACTGAAATGTGCTGGAGCTCCATCGTGGTGAAACCACATATTTCCTCTTAATTGTAGAGTTAGGTCTTCCAATTAATGTGAAAGATTCTCAGTCAAATGAGCAAGATAATTTTTTCCATTTGTGGTAGAATGACAGGACCCAAAAAAATAGTCATTAAATATATCTATCCATATGTTCAGGGAAAATGTTTATTGATGACTCCAACAGGGACCATGAGGATTCTTGTCACTCCATATATGCCGGTTGTGAAAGTTTTAACACCATTATTTCTTGAATGAAGCTTCATCTGTGAACAGAATCCTTGCCAAAAATAAAGGGTCTTCAGTTAATGTTCTTCAAAGCCAGTCTACATGGAAAATCATTGGCAGTCAGCCTCTAATGTACTGCAAGTGATAAGGGTAAAGTTATTTACCATTTAAAATCTGCCACAAAGTCACATTCTCCACACCTTCTTGTATTTCCAGAGAATGTGTACTTTTAGCAGGAGATTCTTCCACACAATTTAGAACACTTTCTTCTAACTCAATAATCCTAGCAGTCCTTGGTCTACCACGTTCATGATTCCCTGGGGTAAATGAACCTGTTTTCCTAAGCCAAATGTAAAGTCTTTCAAAGGTTTTTCATTTGACATATCTCTATTAGGAAAACTGTTTTCATACAGTGTTTTTGCTTCTTCCTGTTGCAGTTTACTACACCATACATTAAATGCATTTCACGCTAATTCAAACTCCTAATGATAAGACAATAAAACTCAAATAAATGGTCAGTCGCCGGATTGACAAACAGAAGTTAATACTTCTTTTAGCTGGCCTGGGGGTGTATTTTAAAGCTCGAATAAAATTTTAATTTACTATAACGGAGATGCATGCGCAATGATAATTTTATTGTTATAAAATGAAATATTAAATATTGTGATGATATAAATTGGGATTGGCATGTATTAAGATAAATAAATGTACAATATTTAAAAAAAAAAAAATACACAGTATTCCAAAAAAGTCCTTGTATCTCAAAATATTTCCCAATCACTTGATCGATTTAAAAGCCTATAATAAACATTAGTTTTCTGAAGGAAGTCACCAATAAAAAAAAATAGGTCACAGATAAGTAAAGAAAGTTGCTCGCATCGAAAAAAGGCTTGCACGCTCTCGAAGATGATAAAATTTTAATTTTGGGGTTCCCCGACACCCTAGAGTTTTGGAACATTTTGTATGGAGTTTTTCACACTCTTCCGGATCAAACCTAAAAATGGAATATCGATTTCGATCTCGGGGGGAGTTTAAGGAGAGCGGTAAGACGGCCGAAAATGATAATAAATAGGTTTTGGGATTTTGGGCCCAATGGGGGCGGGAACCGAATTTCCTTTCTCGACTCTTAAGCAGTTTTACGGGCTCTACAAAAAGTTTCCCCGGGACGTTTCGCTCAGACGTCTCCTTGTAGTCGTGCATAAATTTTGGTTGGCGTAAAACCACCCTGAGGAAGAAATTTCAAGATTTCGGATTTTTCCGGTCTTTTTTAGCGAACCCTCGACGGAAAAGATTTCTCGACTTTTTCGCTTCAAGGTTTCCTTGTGCTCGGGGGGGCCAGATTAAAATATTTATTTGGTTCCAGAGCTCCCCTTGTTAATCAGAGTGGGGATCTGACCACGGACCCCTCAGTTTATTTTGATTCCCGAAAAAAAAGTCTCTTGTTTTTTCGCACAGACGCTTATTTTAAAAGTTAACCACCCCCCCCCCCCCGGCAAGGGGGGGCATATCCCCAACTTTTGCCGGCCTCCGTAGCCGAGTGGTAGCGTCTCGGCCTTTCATCCGGAGTGTCCCGGGTTCGAATCCCGGTCAAGCATGGCATTTTTCACACACGCTACAATTCGTTCATCTCATCTGAAGATATAACCTAACGGTGGTTCCGGAGGTAAAAAAGAAAAAAAAAATCCCCAATTTTTTAAACGATTTCCGAGGGTTTCACAGAACACTAAACAAAAGTAATTCTAATCAATTTTGCGCTGTAGGGTCTTCTTATACCTTATATTATCAGTAGGCCTCAAAAAAATGCACAATCTTCCAAAAAATCCCCCGTATCTCAAATTTTTTTCCCGATCACATGATCGGGTTAAAGGCCTATAACAAACTTTAGACTTTTCTGAAGGGGAAGCACTAATAAAAAACATAGGTTACAGATAAGTAAAGAAAGTTGCTCGCATGTCGAAAAAAAGGCTTGCACGCTCTCGAAGACGATGAAATTTTAATTTTGGGTTCTCCTCGACCCCCTAAAATTTTCGGATGTTTTGTATGGAGTTTCTCACACTCTTCCAGATCAAACCTATAAAGGAATATCGATTTCGACCTCAGGAGAGTTTCAGACGAGCGGTAAGACGGCAGAAAAAGTAAAAAAAAACATGTTTTTTGGAATTTTGGGCCCAAAGGGGGGCGGAGGCCGAATTTTTTTTCTCGAATCGTAAGCGGTTCTACGGGCTCTACAAAACATTTCTGCGCAACGTTTCGCTCAGACATCTCCTTGTAGTCGCCCTAAAATTTTGGATGCGTAACCCCTCAGGGGTTAGAATTAATACCAATCAGTCACTCAGTGGGTTAGTCAGTACGATATGGTGACGTGACGGCAAACCGGAGATTTTTCCCCACTCCCAGGCCCGCCGAAACAAGTATTAACTTCAAAAATAAACTAACAACACTGAATGTTAAACAAACACTCGCAAATAAGTAATGAATCTAAATTACTTTAAGACGAGAAATAACAATAAATAAAAACAATATTTAATCGAACTGAATGTGAAGTAGAGGACATGAAAACAGACACAAAATAAATATTTTCAAAATAAAATAATCATTGTTATAACAAAAATTAGATTCACTAAAATTAATTGATTAATCACTAAATTAATTTAATATTTACTCAGAGATTCCTTCAAAAACTGCTTCTTTGCAGGTGTAACCGCTGTCTGTATTCAATCCATGCTGAAACAAAACAAAATGCAAGTTTAATAACTTGGATGTAAGCTTCATTTCTAGGGAAAAAATAGTATTGAAAATATAGTACCTTATTAGATCTTTAATTTACTTTTAATTAAAATAATAATAGTCTACACCAAAACAGCATCAAAAACAGTTTTTTTCACAAACATTTTCACATTTACTTAGTAATTCTGCTTAACTGATTCACTATGATTTAAATATTGAGTTTTGTGTCTTGTAAATCAATTTATAATAATTATTAGTGTAAATTTAGCTTTTTAATAAAGATTAAATTTTAAAGAATTCTTTGATTAAAACAGATATAAATGTCTTCATTCGGATTATTTTTGGTGTGGCTATTTAATTCACTAGTTGAAAAAGTTAAATTTTCATACTTTGTTGTGACATCTGCTCTAAAATTCATAGCTTAATAAAAGAGTTAACTACTTTTTTTATGAACAAAGAAGTAAATAAACATGGATGTACATTTACCACTTCCATATACCACTTTTTTTTAAATTATGACCTGATATCCTGCTAGTAAAATAAATTTGATACAAACTGGATAACACTAATAAAAAAAAAACTAAATACAAAAAACTCACAATGCAATATATCATTACAAACTTAAAAAATATAACTGCCTGTAATGTAATTTAAGAATAAAGAATGTTTCCTTTATCCTTAAATAA
Organism: Zanna intricata; assembly: GCA_010016005.3. NCBI lineage: Eukaryota > Metazoa > Arthropoda > Insecta > Hemiptera > Fulgoridae > Zanna > Zanna intricata. The sequence goes on along the minus strand of JAAAKQ030284860.1, from coordinate 755 downwards.
TCTTTATTATTATAATACAAAGATCTGAATAAGTTTTAATAGGAAACTTCACAACTCTAAAAATATTACACATTTAAAAATTAATTTTTCAATTACCGCTTTATTTTTTCTTGGACTTTTGATTTTCACAGAGATCTGTACTTCATTAAAATGTTTTATTGCATAATTAAATTAAAAACAATTTAAAATATTAACACTATAAAGGTATTATAGATAACTTTTCAGTTCACTGATTTTATATCACCATCTGAGAATGTAAACATACCTCTCTACAATTTTAATATTTTACAAATTACTGTTATTTTAATTCCACAACAGAACATTCTAATGCAGCAGGGATCACAGAGAAAGTACATAAATATGATAAAACACAAAGTAATAAACAGAAAAATGAATTGTATAAATAATTATATTTCTGCTGCTAGGATGCAATTTTCTAATTATTAAAAAATTATATATCAGTTTTTTCTATTAAAAACTGTAGGTGAAATTTTAACATTCCAAAGATAAACTGGTTTTTAGGGGTTTTTTCAACTGGTTTAGATGTCCAATATAAACAGATAATACACAAACTTAAATTCAAACCCAAATTTATAAATATGTTACCACAAATGGTGTATACACTGTCTCTTTTTCTGTTAAGTCTCTGGAACTACCATAAGGTATTACTTCAGAGGGTGAATGAGGATGATGTGTATGAATGTGAATGAAGTGTAGTCTTGCACAATCTCAGGTCGACCACTCCTGAGAAGTGT
>JAAAKQ030284848.1:13175-27351 GCA_010016005.3 Zanna intricata | reverse complement strand
CTGGCACTGGATAGGGAATCTTGGAGAGCTGCATCAAACCAGTCAAATGACTGAAGACAAAAAAAAAAAAAAAAAATTAATCATATATTAAGGGTATTATTTTACAGCCCAAAAAAGTATCTTCAAATTAGTGTAATAAAAAAAATAAAGAAAGAAAAGTAATTCATACTTCACTAACAACTATCACATGTTATTTGGTGAGTTGTTATTCCACCTGCACTGAACATGAAATCTAGTCCATGCTCCACTGTCTTATTTTGCTCATTAATGAACTCGACTGAGATTTTGGGTCGTTATATTTTATGTATCAATTTGAAAGTGATTGGTGCAAAATTACGGCAGTTATTGGTTCACAACAAAGTGAAATATATATATAAACTTTTGAACTGACAGTGGTTTGGGTGGTCTGGGGGGATGTGAAACGTAAAGATATGTCGAAATCATATAAGTCGAATCATGGTACACATTACAATAGGTAACTTTCTTATGAAATCTACCTAGAAAGATATTTATTTTCCAAGAAGCTGAAATCCTAGAAAAAGGAAGAAAATAATGCACAATAAATAAATTATCACAAACAATCAATATTTTTGTAGGATAACAGCAAATTGTTTGTTAATTTAAGTAACATAACATTCTCTATTAGAATCTACATCATTCTGTAAAAATACAACATAGAATCAAAACATCACTTCTTTTATAGGTCAATCCTTTTTAACTTACATTAAGGCCAGTATCAGCTACATTTCGCATTGTATGTTTAAATGCCCAAATTATTGAATCCAATACCAACTTGAACTGTGGAGGTGGAATACTCAGGAATGCTGGGAAGCAATGGCTGTTGACTGCCTGCAAAAATATGTATAACATTTATATTAAAATATTATTTTTTAAAAATTCAAATATAATTCATTAATATATTGTTTTGCATAAAATTTACATTAAAAAATATTATTTTTTTGAAAATTCATGTAATTCATTAATATTGTGCTATATCACTGTGCGAAATTAAATTTAATATCAAAACAAACTTAAACCACCAAAACAGAGTAAACAAATAAATTAAACTAACCAAATAATTATCAAGAAATCAATTTTTGCAGAATCCTGATCTTCATTTGATATATAATTCTATAATCAATAAAACCAATTTTTTTTTGTTAGTTAATTACAATTAGATACAAACTGAAGATTTAAGGATCTCACGAAAATCTATTCTTGGTATTAATTTGGTAACTTATTTGTTTACTGTTCTTTTGGTGGTTCAAGTTTCATTTCATATTAAAATATAATCCTGTCATATAATATATCAAATAAAATATAAATATATTATTACATAATATATATAATGAATATATAATATTAAATAATATGATTATTAAAAAAACTCATTTAAATCAAGATTACTAAAGAAAGAAACTAATACAAGTGTAGTTTAGAAATTTAGGCCTAATATATTATTATTATTATTACAGCATTACCTTGATTCACTAAATTCAAATTTTAAATGATCTACTTGTCACAATAGCTGATGAAAAAGCAATGCAAATCATCCACATAAAACAAGCAGTAAAATTTATTTATTTCCTTGAAGCTGAAAGAACAGCTTTTAAAAAAGTGCTATCTTATGAATGAATACACAGTGTGCCCATAAAGATACCGGAGTCAATAAATCCAAAACTTCATGTTAATAAACACAATTATCAGAATGTTACCCACTAGACAACATAAAAGCAACCTTACGACTGAATGAAGTACATCTTGCCTTATAAATACACTTTATGCAGCAACTGTTTTACTGTTGACAGGACAACATATGCTTCCGTTAACTTGTTGAAGTGTTCTTTCAATAATTCCATGCTCAGCTTAATGTGTGTGTGTGTATATATATATATATATATACACAGTACTCATTAAAAAAAAAAATCAGGTAGAAATATATCTGGTGGCCAAAAGCTTCTGGAAATTATACTCCTGGAAGAACTCTGAAAGCATATCTATTGTTTGGACTACGGCAAATTGTCGTATTTGCCTTTGCCACTATTTGCCTTTATGAAATACTGGATTTACAATGTGACGGCATTATTAGACATTGGTTGGCCTACAGAATGTCAACTTTCAGCGACTATAAGAGAATCTCATGCACCATATGAGCAATTTCAGCAATTACAGATACAAATTTTATCACTTAACCATTTAATTAAAATAACACTTTACCAAAAAGAACTTTTGTTAACACACTGATCAAACTATTTATATGGAACCCTTGGCAATACTGATGCTTGCCGATGGGAAAGATTGTGCCATTGCCCATCCTATATTTATTTTATCACCATTTTTATTGTCTGTAAATAGCCTAGCACAACAATCCCATCTACTTATCAATGAACAAATTGATTTATGAAAAGAACAAAATAAATTCTGCTTCCTATCTCTCAAAACTTTTCTGACTGCCACTTCATTTACTGAAGTGGCAGTAGTGAATTATCATTTTTACTGCTTGCAATATATTTTCATTTTCACTAAATTGTATAATGTAGTCTTAGTTACAAAGGATGAAATGTGTGGGATTTATACATCTATAAGACATGATTATGCTTGATTAGACAAGTGAGTGTTCCTGTCTTAGTGTATGTATATAAATACATATTAAAACATCATCTAATGTTGTGTAGGTAATGCTACTACAAATTACAGTTTATATTTTCAATATATTTATATTTATTTTTATTATTACTTCACTTGTGGAAATATACAATACAAGAACATGACAGACCCTGAGCTGGGTCTACGATTACAGTATATTATAAACAAGAAGCATAAAAATTGTATAATTTGCTTATGATAAATGTCAAATTATAAATATTTCTCACTCCCAGGAATATCAGTCCATCTCCAGCTTAACAAAATTAATTAACTTAGAATAATAGAAAGCAAAACCTTTTCTCCACATCTGCAATAACAATACACCATACACTAAAACACTACCTTTTTGTAATTAAACTGTACCAAGATATTTAGAAGCAAATTATTTTTTAATCCTGTATGCTTTCTAACACTGAAATGCTAAAAACTGATACAAGGTTAAAAAACTGGTTTCCATAGATTGCTTAAGTGAATATCAGCGAGTGTAGTTTTCTTTTTTATACCATGTATAAGTATAGTTGTATTTATGACAACAGGCAAAGTAAAATGACAGCTTGATGATTTTTAGTAACAAAAAAATGCTTTAAAAGTCAAGAGCCTGAGCAGTGAAAACAATTTAAAAAATACAATCAAAATGCTTGGGTAAGATGGCAAATATCATCAACTTATATGCTGGTGGTTCTAAAGCACCTGGAGTATTTGGGAAGTATCGTTCAAGAACAAAAAAGGGTTTTGAATGAATGACACTAAGTTCAACTGATCTTTGAATAGGTAGCAGCGTATTCAAATCCATTTAGAGCTTAAAGGCCTCAGAAGCTTATGATATATATTTCAACCATGGCAGAGTGGTAGCGTTTTGGCCTTTCATTCAGAGGTCCCGGGTTCAAATCCCAGTCAGCCATGGCATTTTTCACACATGCTACAATTCATTCATATAATTCTCTGAAGATATATACATAACTGTGGTTTCGGAGGTTAAAAAAAAAAGAAAATAGTAAAATCAAAACTAAGTGTGAAAAAGATGGCTTAAAAATACAAGAGATTCTCAGATAATAAATAAACCTATGAGAAGAATACAAAGCCATTCTATGGTAATTCCAAACAATATTGATAAAAAATCTTCAGGAATATAATTACTTACAAGTGATAAAATTTCTACCTTGATTATAATTTTCCTGAGACAAGGTACTTCACAATCATTGCACGCACATCTGATATTACTAAAAATTTAAAAGTACTATTAATAATGATCAGATGATGCATGGAAGACAAAAAATAACCTTTGAGAAATATTATTATATGTAAAATATTTTCTTCACAGACCTAAATTAAACATAAATCTTTAACTACATAAATGCCTTCAAACACAAATGTTTAAAAAATGGATCAAAATAAGTTAAATTAACTAATATAAAAGTGCTGAACAATTAAGAGTCACTTTTAAAAAAACACTGTTGTGATAAAACATACCTGTAATAACAGAAAAAAATTTGTCCTATGTTCAGGATACTCTTCAAAGTCCTTATTAATCATTTCAAGAGTACATTCAAACACAGCATCAAATATCTTTGGAATTTCACTTGTGATATGCCCTTCTAATTTATTTACTATAGTAGCCATAGCAGAAAGTACTTCTGGTTCTCTAGCAGATGGTACAGTACACCTATTATAATCCATTAATACAGCATCTAATAAGGGTGGGATAAAGTTTTCAAGCACCTGAAAAAAAAATTTTAATAAACAAACAGTAACAAATGATAAAAAAACACAGTATTTCACTGTCACATCATGTTATACAGTTTGCCATATAAAGTCTATTTTATTCCACAAGAGTTGTGGCTCAAATTAAACCAATAATACATTTATTCTTTTCATGTAACTTTTTCAAACAATGAATATATAAAAATTAATTACTGAATATAAGTTAAATTAAATATAATTTTATTTTCTCTGTTATTGGTAACTGAGAACTTTGATAACACACTGCTCCTTATTGTGACCAACAGAAATAGAAGGAAGTACTGTTGTGAAGTAAAACTTTCAAACTAAGGTTGGAGGAATCTATGACTAGCCTCTAATCAATTGGATTACGATTCAAATTCAAACATTTAATCAAGCCACTAACGTCACAGCAAATAACAAGACTGTTTTTCTTCTAAAAAAAAATAAAGAAAAAAAGCAGATCCCTTTAACAATGTCTTCTATGAATCTTGACATTACGTTGGAGAAGATTCCATTGCTGGAGTCCTGACCCAAAAAAAAAATAGAAGTTCCACTTTTCCTTTGACAAATCAAGGTCTCAAATGAGATCACTCAAGACCATTTGACTCAATCTGTGCGATTCATCATCTTTTTTTGTTAAAAATCAGAGTCATGGGAAGGCTTGTTGGGTTCTTCTTTCACAGTCTTCAATTCCTACTTCGAGCTTATAATTTTGGGGTGGAGTAAGAACTGGTAAACTACTTGAATGTGGAATATGTTGAATAGCAAGAAGATAATAATGTAAGTAAGTAATGAATGTAGTGTAAGTAATGAATGGTTCCTCTTTTCTTCATTGACAATCCTGCCTTTATAGGTAGAATCAAACAGAAACAGCAGTTATCTGTATGATTTGTAGGCTCCCGTCACACCATAAATCATTTTTTTATTTTTCAGCCATTCTCATAGTGTAACTAAACAAGAATTGCAACATATATGTGGAGGCCATGACTTATCCTGGTCCCCTACCTTCATACCAAAATCATTCTGATAGGTAGTCTTCAAAGAGGCATCAGATTGCATTTCTGTGATGAAAACTTTAATTCACCACAAATGTAACAAACATTATTCACTGAATTTACATATTTTTGTGACATTTTGATTTAACAAATTTTTCACTTTAAAACCAGAAATTCTGCATAAATTACAACACAAACAATATGAAACAGCAACAGTAATAATAATTATAACCTACAAACAGTTGGAGAAAATTGTGTTTTTTTTTTTTTTCATTGTATCTCCAAAGCAAGAACTAATTGGTTATTTTTATGGTGATTTTTGAATTCAGTAGATGGAAATATAGAAGAAGAAGCTATTTTTGAGTCTGCAACATTTTCATCGTTGGTCATCAGTGTAATTAGGGTAACAGAATTTGTGAAAACAGACTGGAGAGATCATCTGCACTGATTTCAGAATTAGGAGGAAAGTATAAGTTGCAGACAATCATTTTGAATGGTGCCGATATCTTTACTGCAACTACAGGGATATTTGTCAGTAGCTGACAAACATTTTTAACCTTTGTCAGCTAGACTAACATTTGTCTACTATGAATTCCTTCGGGAAAACAGCTACCTCCATGGCCTCTCCCCACAGTTTGATGGTCACATCTTTCACTGTTGTATCCACAGAAGGACACATCATTCTGGGAACAGAAGTGAATCTCCTGCAGACACAGTATTAAGGAATCCTTTAAAAGGATTTCGATATTCTTATGGCAAGAACAGAGACTGCAAACATTCGAATGAATAACATTTGTATCCATAAATAAACTTTTCCTGATATTACAAAACTGCATGCAGATTATTTGTCAAATATTATCAAGTTTATCTTTTTGCTGGTAATAATTTTAACAAAGTGCTTTGCTTCTTCAAGCACTTACATTTTATAAAGTGCCACAACAGCACAGAGTGTAAGTGCAAGAAGAAACAATGTGTAAGATGTTGCTGTGTTTCTGTATAAGGGTATATATTGTGATTTTCAAAATGCTTATAGAGGATGATTTATATATATATATATGTGTTTGCATTTGGTGTTAAAAGGTCGCTGCTTGGTGTGTAGTTTGAAAAAAGACTGTGGAGGTTACTGCTGTCACGGATATGCCAATCCCACAAGGTGACAAGAATTCTGCAGTGAATTATTTAATCCAAAAGATCAAAACAAATTGTTATTGCAGAAAGGGAGACACCAAAAAATGGTGTGAACAGGCAGGTAATATTTTTATAGTTTTAGAAAAATTGCTTGTTAATAGAGAAGATTCTGAATAAACAGAAGTAAATAAATAAATAATAAATAAATAAACAGGTGAAGCTTACAAATGACATTACAGGTGAAGTAAATAAATAAGCTTATTACGAAGCAATACTATTTATTAAACACTAATTAAAAAAATAAATATCTTATTTATAACCGTAAAACTAAAAATATATTTACGTTTTACTATATGTTTCCATTTAAAAATCTTCACATTTTAATTATTAAATGAAATTCTTCATAAACCACTGATATATTTGTAATATTTTTAAGTAAAATACCGATCAATAGAATATTACAATTTGGATAAGTAGCCTGTAATTTTTTAATTCCTGTTTTAATAATTAAGTTTTTTTCTTAATTTTATAGATTTGTAAATACTTTTAATAACTATTTTTTTATGTTAAAAAAATTTGACATAAGACTGAAAAGACTCAAAAACTGAAAAAAGGGTAGTACCTTCACATTATGAAAAATTCCTCTAATTTGTAGATTTGAATATAATTTACAAATTTTTAAATAATCTAGTAAATGCTCTTGTGTTTTTAATAGGAATATTTACTTCACATTGTTAAACACTATAATTGCTTGCATATAAAACAACAGTTACCCTCCTTGATCCTTTAGCATCTTAAATGGGAAATCCATCTATTACAATTTGGTGGTCTACAAGTCTTGAAGTAACTTGGGGAATAGCATTCTGGAAAGGGAAGGGTATAAAAGACAGATAAAATGCCAGCGATTAGATAAAAATTGTGTTATTACTATGTTTGTTTATATATTCCAGATAAAAGTGATGTCATTACTATATTTGAATAAAAGCAGTCTGATAGACTTTAAATAAAATATTTTATTTTAATAAAATTCTTTACTACACGTTTTGGAATTTTCAGGATTTTTTATTGATTTCAACAAGCATGAAGTAAAGAATTAATGTGTCAAATACACTTTGTTAGTCAATTATTCATTATTTGCAAGTCCTAATTGTTTTGCATGAAAACTTATTACAAAAACAATAATTAGGTATTCATTTCTTAAAAATATATACTCAAATTCTGCTTATAACAGAAAATATTAACCCCCAGATAAAATAATTATTAATCTGATAACTACCCAATGTTAATTCTATAAAACAAATTTTTTAAGTCTAATGCACCAAACTTAGTAGTATGTTTCGAGGAGGCAAAGCAGTCAGCCTATTATTTTGACCAAGATGAAATCTGAAATATGGTCTAGCTTCAATATCAAAAGCAAACAGAAATATTCAAATAACAAATGGAAGCATGAATATTTTACATTATAACCTTCAACCTTGAAGGTGAGTAACATAATGAACAATTATAAAAAGTTGTCTGCACTGTTTTTAGAAGATTACAGAAGAAGTAACTGCAATGAAAAATCAACAAGCAAATAAAACACCACAGCAAAGAAGAAATTTAAAAAAATATAAGAAATATTACTTATCTATACATGCTGCCAGATGAAAATTAACTTAGAAATAAGCTTTTTTCAGAAAATAGTTTGTTGGAGAAAATTGAGAGAGATGCAATGTAACTAATATACGTATTATTCATAATATTTTTATAATAAATTACAAAAAGAGAAATAAATAAATTTAATAAATTCTATAATTAAACCTTCTATATTTAAAACTACTCGGCAAAGAAAAAAAATATCTAGATTAACCATCAATATAAATGTAAACAACAATCTTTTCTTACCATAGCATGATCAGCCGATAAGCTTATCCAATCTGATATGAGTTTTAGTGTTTCTTTTTTTACAACTCTCATGCTTTTTATTAACGGCTGTTTCATAACAGCTTCACCATTCAAGGCAATAGCTGATATTATATTTGAACTCATTACTTTATATACATTCAACATATCCAAATAGATCCGTCCTAACTAAAAAAAAAAAAAAAAAAAAATTAATGGAGTAAAATAAGTTTAGTTCAATTTTTTTTTTTATAAGAAATACATTATCTGTACTCAATAAAATATTATTTAATACACAATAAAACCGTTGTACAATACTCTATGGGGCCGGGGAAAATATTTATACAGTGGATTACTGCTTTAATGACACAAATTTCCATTTTGAAATATTACATATTTCAATTATTTTAAATGTATCTTAATGGACCTAAAAAGCATTGAAAAAATTATTTTCAAAACAAACATATTCTACATGAAAATCAATCTGTAATTAGATAACAATTTTTCTATGAGCTAGTTCTCATCTCCACTATCCAGCAGTATTACTATTTAGACTAGATCAATGCTAATCAGAAATTTTATAATTTGCTTCATAAATTCAGTATATACTCACGAGTGCTTTTTTATTTCATGATCAATTTTCTCTTGATATCTGAAATTTGCCTTCAATAAATCAACAACATAACACCAACATTTGCACAATAACATCTAAAAATATGCCTTAATGATCGCCTAATAACTGACCTTTTCTTATTGTCCTCACCAAATTTTGGTTGTCTTAAACAAGGGTTTTCTAGTTACTGGCATTATTTAAGTAATAGGTATTTCATTCAGGGATGAAATGAAAGTTCATCTGCAATTTTTTTCACTACAGTATGAAGGTGAAGATTTAATGCAGCCTAAGCAAGTGATAAGCCTTAGGTAATAAGTCTTTGCAAGTCAAGTAGATGCTCATAGTAAACATTATTATGTAATCCTTACTTTTTTACATTTTCTCTAGGAACACATTCCCAAGTTTCAGACATAATCATTCATATTTTTGTTTTTGCCAGTCATTTGAATCTATCAAATATTATGATTTGTAAAAATGGACGACAGGTAATTTTGAGTAGCGGTCAAACATTACTTTTTAAAATGCAAACAGCACAGAAAAAACTAAAGCTAAGTTGCACAAAAACTATGATGAAGCATCACTGATTAGAAAAGTTTACAATTGGTTTAATTATACTGTGAGCAGTAAACGATCACAAACTAACCTGAACACTCCAGATGGCCGCTGAGATTACAACTGCAGGGAATATTGAAAAACCTATAACAATGAAAGACTGAAATCGTGTGAGGTTATGAAGATAATAGGCATCTCAAAAGAATAGGTACATCAATATTTGCATATGTGAAAACTACATATAAGATGGACACTTTACAAATGATCAAATGCATTAAGAATAAATACCTCTAAGCACGGTTTGAGCTGTTTTAACACAATCAAAAGAAACTTTTGTGTTGTTTCATAACAGTTGGTGAAACGTGAATTCATCACTACTGACCTGAAACCAAAGAACAGCAAAAAAAAAAACATGGGTTGGGGCCAGAAACTTTGTCCAAAGAAGATGAGAACTACTCTATCAGCAGGAAAGATGGTAATGGCCACTGTTTATTGGAGTTCATAGCATAATCTTCACTGACTTTCAGCAGAAGGGAAAAATATAACTGGACAGTGTTGTGCATCATTGTAAAGCGTTTAAATAAGAAAAAAGAAATAATGACAACATTTTTCACAATCTTAATGCTTTTGCATAAAGATGATGCAACAACTAACTCTTCTGCAATAACGACCCTTGAATTAAGCTATCAAATTCTTCATCTCCCTCTTCATGAGATATGGAAACTTCAAACTACTATCAATATCTGAACATTTTAAAGTATTGGATAAATCATACTTCAAGGAAAGGATCGAAAAACTTTAGCACCACTGGACTAAGTCTATAAACTTGAAAGATTATTAAGTAGTGAAACAAAAAAGATTTCTCCTCAAAACTTTTCTTCTTTTTTTGGACTAACTTACCAAATATCCTTCACAGGTTTTTGAGCTATGGATCAAAAACCCCATGAATGGTATGGGCCACCATATTTAATTATATTAAACATTTTTATAGCAAATATTACTCATACTAAATAAATAAAAAAATAATTTTATAACAAGAAACTTAATACTAGAAAACCAGTTTTATATAACCACTTAATAAGTAAACAGAACTTAACTTCAAATTAATTAGAGAAGATAGAGAGAATAGATGAAACAAAATAGTGATGTCACAAAAGAGGAAAGGAACTTCCACTTCTATGCACTGAACTATTGTACATTAAATACTTTTTGTAGTCATGAACAGTTTTTTATTCACGTTAAACAATTATAAATATTCTTTAATGAAGACATTACAATCAGTATAAAGAAATGCATTAAAAAAACACATCTTAACACATTAATTGCCAATCATGTAATATTGCATGTTGCGAGTTCTCACCATACAGCCGATCACGCATTATTGTGTGAACGTCGCTATCAAGTTTCTAAGCCTTATGGGCCAAAAGGGCAATAATTGCATTATGCATGGCCAATCACGCCATATCGCATAATAGATATTTAGAATACATAAACCCTATGTACATAATAATAAAGGCATATAAATAATATATTAACTAATTTTGAGCACAATAAAAACTAAATAAAAAAATTTGGCCACCACACAAAATTCCAATCTTCAGCTTGGGAATGAACATGTTAAGTAAAACAAACTAAAAATTAAATAAGTATAGTTTAGAAACGTAATAAAAGGGAAAAAAGTAACTTACCTGTGCAACAAATGGATGACCAAGGGCCTTGCATGCTCTTACATTTGTTTTAAGTATACTGGCTAACTGTTTAACAGCATCTTGATCTTTCAAGTAATCCACGTTCTTGAAAAAATTAACAAAAGTAACAAATTATTAAAAAATCAGTGCCATAATTTAAAAAAACACAAATTAAATATCAGCTCTTTTGATTCAGTTTGTTTTTATAAGCATATTAAATATATATAATAAATAATTTTAACTACTGAATTCCACAGTTTAAGAGTAGTTTGTTAAAATCAAATTCTTTTCATTTTCAGATGGTTCTATTATAATTCTGACTTTTTCAAAGAAATATCTGCTTCTTCATAAAGCACTTTTTTATAAATAAATTTAGAAAAAAACCATTAAAATTATGTAATTTTAATGATTGACAAATTAGATAATGAAACTATTTTTTTGGTACCGTATTTAAATATAAAAGGCATGTTTTTATTAATATTATTCAATCTGAAATTACTACCAACTATGGCAACAAAGTACTAACAAATATGTTTATGACAATGAGTATAGGAATCACCCTACAATAATGATAGGCGAGTTAAAGGCAGTGAATGCAAAAGTTAAGTGATAATTAGAGATTTAGTTTCAAACTACTTAGTCCATTTCGTCTAATAACTTTTTTTACTACTTTTATGGCATTCTGATGAAGAAACAAAAGATTACATTATTGAAGTTGAAAATGTTAGTGGATACATAAAGACAAAAACATCTGGCTTGACCTCAGAATTCATTTGCAATATTTTTTTAAATGAAAGGAATGAATTATTTGATACGGGGATAAAACCTGGATTTTTTACACAAATTTCAAAGTAAAAAAACAGTCAATTATAATTGAAAATAATCTACATTAAATCAGATGTTGTAATTAACAAGTCATTGTAAATGTAAATAAAAACAAATATCCAGTTTGTCTTTTTGCTGCTGACCAAGTGAATGCGTTGATCTACGCTGTACGAGTTAATTATTTTTTCTCCATTCATTATCTTATTCACCATGTTGCATTGTGAATCATATTTATACTAACTTAGAAAATGGCTGATATGCATCTAATGTACAGTCTTGCACATTGCAACACTCTTGAAGAGAAGTGGCTATATCAGGAACACTCCCAAACGAGTATTACCCTCTTATACAATGTTTTCATCATTCTTAGTGGCTCCAAAATTAGAGGAAGCTTCAAAATTAAAAATTGTATTAAATAAGGAAACTACGTTCAGTATGTGTGGGAGGGTGTGTTAGATGAAATATCTAACCACCCAGAGTACTAGAGAGCTGGTCTTTGAGTTTGATGTTAATAATGCAAAAGTTTAGGTTTTGCATTAACAGCAACTCCACACCTATCACATGCAATTTTACCTAGAGTACAAGCTATTTTACGTCAAGATTATAGTCACTGTGTTTGGCTATGCCAATGGCTTATCTGCAAATGTACAAGTCCAAATTTATTAAATGATACTTTCTTTACTAAATGAAGCCAATTTGAAAAGATAGGGCATTCTTAACACACACAACATGCACCATGTAGGTCAGTTGAAAACTCTCATGCTATTTCAAAGAATCATTACCACTATCAGTTTTCTGAAAATATATCAGCTAGTATTTTGAGTGACTACTTGTGCATCTACTTTTTACCTGAAAAGCTAAATGATGAAAGATATCTACATTTCTTGATGACTAATCTACCACTTACATGTGATAATTTGTCATAAAACACTTAACATTTTTTTGTAATAACATAAAATTTAAATATAAAGCAGCATTTGAAAGCTATTAATAATTAAAAAATTTACATGATCACCATTTTGAATCTGATCTGAGAGACCAGATTCATTACTTTTATACAAGTAAACATCTATGTACCCTAGCAGTATACAAAATTTCAGCTCGATACAATTAACCGTTCCTGAGAAATACATTTTTATGCTAAAAATACAAAATTGCAGATAGCCGATAAATTAAGCATTTCTGGAAATATGTTAATATGAATTTTTTTCTATATTTCGATGTATGGGGCTATTCCCTAACTTCATGAAACCAAACATTCTTTGGCTTCAAAGAATTTTGATTGTTTTTTTTATAAATACTGTTTAAGCAAAGTTTTATTTAAAAACTTTTTTTACCGAGAAATTTAAAAAAATAATAATATACAATGTCAATTTATTTTGCAATGAAAGATTTTCAATTTTGACTTATGTCAATCCAATATACAACAATACAAAAACTGTACATCTCATACTTTGATAATGTTTAAGATTCCCTTCAATCTATTTTAAATTACTTCCCAGTAGCTTAAGTTATTGTAAACAATATTAAAATAACTTTTTTTAAAATTCAAATGGAATTACGTTATATTAGAAAATGCTATCTAAATGTCGAACTCCATGGTACCAGTAGTAGTATCTTGGCTTTTCATTCAGAGGTCTCGAGATTGAATCCCGATCAAGAATAGCATTTTCCATACACTATAAAATTTGCATTTCATATTCCCACAGCATAAGTTTTGAGCTTATGTGGCAAATTAATAAAAACACCTCGAAGTAAACCCCGAAGTAAAACAGCAAAAATCTAGCCACTTTTAATTTAAATAAAACAGGCAAATTTCTCTGCATTGCATTGGAAAAATGTAAACCTGAATATATTAGCAGCTGCAATGTGTATTTGACAAAAAAAAAGGTTTTTCTTGAGAATGGTAATATGTTCCTGTTACTTGACAGCATTTAAGAAAGAAACACAACTGAAATTGTTTTCATATTTATATTACTGGTTGGATCTTCCCGTAAGTTTGCAAACCAAAACACTAAAAATGCAACTTCATTATTTAAAAAATAGACAGCTTTAATTAAGCCCTTCTGTCAAGGAATAAAGTCAGGTTTTCAAAATGCTAGCTGCCTTCAAATCTGCCTTAAACA
>JAAAKQ030284837.1:0-10400 GCA_010016005.3 Zanna intricata | reverse complement strand
GTTTAGTTTTGTAATTAATGTAACTATTTATATTGGTTGGAATTAATTGTATTTATAAATAATGAAGATATTTGTAACAGAAGCAAATAGACTTTTCTAGTGATTTCTAGAAGTACAGCTAAGACTATATATAGCGGGTCAAACGACCCGTGGTTTGGTTCATTTGTGTATAGAGTTCCGACAGGTTACGCTGTCGTCCGTTGTAACTGCGCGAAAGTATTAATTGTTTCAAGTAGATTTTGTTAAGTGTTGTAAGTGTTTGTTTGTTTTGTTATGTTAAATAAATTATTGTAAAAAGGCTTGATATCGTGTTCGTTATTTACGAATCATGTTCTCACTTTAAATGGCGACTGTGATAATATTGTTAAAAAAAATTGTGGGGAAGACAATATCGTGTTATATACGAATCATTCACATCATATACTCACATCAACACAAAGGCTTAAATACTAGATGGTGGAGTAAATAAAAGACATTTGATTTGTTAGCAAATCATCAGAGCTGAGTGAGGATATGTGCCCTAGTTTTAAATATTCCTGAATGAAAGCAAAGTAGTCTTTTTTAGGTTGGAATAGTTGATTAGATTTTTTTTTCTAAAGATAAAAATCTATTCTTTGCATTAAAGAAAGAGTTTCCTTACTGAATGTCATTATAATTGTGTGGTAATGATACGTCATATTTGCCTTGAATATTTTGAGTAGTGTTGCACTGAAAATGTTTTTCAAATGAAGAGAATTCTCATTAACTGAGACATCGATGTTAACTTCTACAATTTTCCAAAAATTCTTAAGTATAGTTGAAAGATTTATATAACTGTTACGAGTAAGAAAGGATGCAATAGTATTATCGCCCTTAACATCAATAGGAAGGTAACCATTGAGTATGTATCCTAACTTGGTTTCCTGAACAATAGGATATCTAGAATTTTGAATGAATTTCCCAGCAAGGTAATGTGAGATTTACTTACTGTGTGATTATTACTGATTATTGTGAGAATTAATAGTGTGATTAGTCTGTATGTGTGTGTACTCGAAAACACACACCATTTTATCAATATGGTTGATAATTCAGGATCATCTTTTAATAAGCACAGAAAAGGGTAATATTTGCAGTGATGAAAATTTTTTAAATGTATTTAATCAACTACTGAAGAAAGATCCTATGCCGATTAAAAGAGAAGTAGTGAAACTTACTTCTGAATTTACTGATGTGATGGTTAGTAGTATTAATAGATTACATACTGAAATAAATAGGAAATGAAAGGTAGAAACTCTTGCTAAAAATAGAAAACTGGAAAACCTTGCTAGGAAAATGGGTTTGATTTTCACAAAAATGTAATAAAATGACTGTACATAATTTCTTTTTTGAAATGAAATACCAACCTTAAAAAACTGCTGGCTGTGATAAGAGTTTACCAAAGATTAGATGCAATAGTTTATATAAATTACTGTTGTTGATGGATTTTAAATTTATTAAAAGAAATTAAAAAATTGGAATTGTTGCTCGAGAAGAGATCATAATTTGGTGGCATAATTATTTTTTTAAAAAATGGTGAAATGAAAGGTCATATGGTATTAAGGCTTCTCCCTCAAACTGTTAACTTTAATCCGATTGAATTAGTGTGGAAGACAAGTAAAAGACTATGTTGCCTGAAATGAGAAAACATATAAAACAAAAGACATAAAAATCCAGCTTGAAAAAGGGGTGACAAGGTATTAACTGATAAGTGCAAACAGTGCGTGAAGCATGTTACAGAAGAAGAAAAGAAGATATGAGACTTACAAAGATTTTTTCAGTGTTGTGGTTGATGAACTAATAATTAATGTTAGAGAAGATTCGTTGTCAAAACCAACACCTGACAGTGTGATGAAGAACCGAATATAATGGAGAGAATCAAGTGTTTGTCGGACACTAGCATAGAATAAAGTAGGCAGCTTCACATTTTGAGGTGGTAAGGTTTGTTCAAGTTACCTAAAAAATGTAAAAAATTACCTAAACATAAGTTACCCAGAATTGAAAAGGATACCTAATGGTGTTCTGGTGTTCTTGTATTTGACCTTGACCTTATTTCAAGATTAACACAATTTTTTCAAATGGAATGACCTACTTTTGATCCCACCAATGAAAAGAGCAGAAAATTTTAACTGGAATAGGTGGTGACACATATGACCTTGGACCTTTTTTGAAGGTCACATGACTAACCATCTGAGATATTGTAAAGTTACTTTTATGCTTTATCCAGCTTGCGAGATAAATGGCCTGGAACATAAATATTCCAGGAATAATGCATGATTTTCAAAAATGTGTAACATGAGTTACACGTTTAATAAAAAAAATACAATATATAAATAATTTACCTATTAAATTATTTTTAATAATATGGTAGTTATTGTTTAGGATATTTTTGTTTTCATTAATTGGTTTTATTATATTAAAAATATTGTGAGGAATTAAAAAGTTATAAGTTAAGTAAAAATTAAATATATAGTAAATATAAATAATTATAATTAAAAACATAACTAAATTATAAAAATTATAATTTAATTAATTAATTAAAGTAAATATACAATCTTGTGAAGATTTACAATAAATTGTAAGTTTGGTATGTAATAATTGTTAGGCATAATGTTCCACAATGCTCTGTTATCTGCAATGTATATCAAAATGAGAGTATATCAAAAAATTTTAACTTTTTCAAAACCTTTTTTTTTTTTTTTTAGATTTTGTTACTCATGACATTTAATGGATAAATTAAACAATGTTTCTTAACAAAAAAGGAACTGAAATTAACATAAGTATTTCACTAATATCAAAATGTTTTCAACTTGCTTGGAAAGCCTTCATTAAAAGTAAAGATGTTATATATTGTGATTTCAACTGAACAGTTAAAAGTTACTGTAAGTTGAGAAAAAATGCATGTAGAATGTGCTACTTTTTGTGTAAAATATCTAGAATACCATATCTCTAATTATTAATGTTATATATGCAATTTGTTTTTATGAGTAGGATATAACCACAATTACTTTGTTTTTTTGAGGTTTGATATTTATCAAATCACAATTATTCAAAAAGTGTATTCTGTGTACTTAGTATAGATCAAGCTATAGTAATTAGAATGGTTTAATCTGTAGATTACAATCAAGTAAGGGGTGAGATTACATTCAAGTGGGTTCTGTTTTTGTTTTAGTTTTTGTTCAAAGACTTTATATCGCCAAATAATTTTGTGCATGATTATTGGTAAGGAAATCCTACAATATGTAAAAAATGCTGACTTGACTGAAAATAAACCTAGAACTTTCTACAATGTAAACACTAACATTCCACGACTAAGTTTGTTAAAGTAGTAATCATTTTTAATGATTCATTAGCTACATCAGTAGAGTACTAAACTTGTGAATTCTTAGAGATTATATACTTCCTAAAACAATTCAGTTAAACAATATAATTTCATACATCCATAAAAAATAGAAACCAAGAAAATTAAAATATTTATAATATGCCGATGAAAAGGTGGTATTTCCATTTTACAAACAATGTTTTAATTTACAAATGGCATTCTTACCTTACAAACAATATTTTAATTTATAATCCCAGATAGAAGATTTTAATACTCTACAAATTTCCATACTCATTCTCTATAGTAAGTCGTATCACAAAAAGTATACAGATATAATCATCCTACCAAATCCGTTTCACCAAAACCACCAAAATGTTTCAGAAAAAAGACAATGTAAGAAAAATTAAAAATACGTACGAAGGCCTGGATTTACAAGGTTAAAAATACATTAAAAATGTTCAAAATGAAATACATAAAAAAATATTCAAAGTAACAAAATACAAAGAATTAATACTTGTACAATTACAAAAGCATTTTAAAATTCATAACAATATTTATAAATTTTTACAATAAAGCAATTTTGGATGGTTTATGCAAGTAGTATAAATATTCATTATTACTCCCAACCACAAGTTTATAAAGTAACAAGGAAAATAGCTAGTTTTACAGTGCCCATGTCAAACAGCAGTTTTTTTTAATTCTTTTAAAAGAAAACCATACTAGTACACAAAAAAATGTACTTCTCAACAGACAATTCTCACAAGTTGATAGCATATTTTGAAAAAAAATTAGTTTAAGAACACTACTGCCAAAGTACCCAGCCTATTATTAACGCCAGTCATGACATCATCATTGGTTTCAAAGAACTAGTGGCTAGTCAGAGACCATCTTAGTGAAGAAACACTAGTTACTAAGTATGGACCTAGGGGAAATGCTAAAAAATTTCCAATTTAAGTGGGAAGTAAAATGTGGGTGGGACCAATGGACCAAGTAGAACAAATCCCTTTGTGTATCATATTTTTATTTTACCTTTGAAGCAGCTTCAATCTTACAATAAATTTCTTTTGTTATAGAGACTCCAGATTTGATGAATTCTGTTAAAAAAAGTTTTATTATTGCTAAAAAACTGTAAGAGTCATTATCTTTCAGTTTGATAGTGCCTGTTTGATTTTTTAGTTATTTAGGTGAATGGGAGTTTGGTATATATTTCTTTGAACTTTCTTGGTTACTACATTCACATATTTAACTCATATCTTTTCCCTAATAACAATTCTGTAGTTATTCTTCCTCCTTTTTAATACAGAAAAAATTTAAAAAGTTTTTTATTAAATTCATATGTGTATAAGTTAGTTACTTGTAGAAAGAGCTTTTTCCAAATACAGAAAAAACTTACATTTCTATGCAATGATTTCAGTAATTTAATAAACACTAACATCACGTGCTTCAAAAATTTTATTTTCACACTTGTTGCTACAAATAAGCATTATCTTAAGCAGTGTCATTTTCAGATACTAATTAGTGAAGCCTTGAGAGGGCATGCCTAAAACTCATAAATTAATGGGTTTTTAAAATGTAGAAAAAATCTATAAATAAATGTTCCCCTTAAAAATAATTTTCTTGGTCAAAATCAGAAAATCTTAAAATGTATTAATCTAAACATTTTCTAAGAACATCAGTTGAGACTATTAGAATTATTTGAGAAATTAGTAAAAAATTTAATAATACATTGATAAATTTTATGATTCACTCCAGCTATAATATACTGAAATTAGCTATGATAAACTGGAAGCAATTACACTTCATATTACTTAGACCTAACAAAGCTGTTCCAAATTAATAATCTTTTTGATAAAAATTCAAAGTTAGTCTAAACTACTAGTCACTGCAGTTCCAAATTGTTATTATAAAATAATTTTGTAAAAGTTTTTAAGTACTTTAGATATTGGTTAAACTGCAACAATTCTACAAAAGAATCAGTTAAAAATTCTGAAAAACTTTCTTATATATTTTAAAGAACTAAACATAATACTTAGAAATCAAGAACTCACTTTAGCATGGAAGTATTTCAAACAATGCTTAAATTAAAACGGTATTAACTGAACACAAACTAAACTAGTCTTTAACACTGGATCACCAACCTAGTATCTAAATTTTCTCTTACCATTATATCATATAAACAATATTAAATTAAAAATCACTAAGCACAGAACAGAAAGCGATCGCACAGTTCAATCTACACCAAGACAGACAAGAAAAGGTATATAAAAATTCTACATGAAATTGTATTACTCATAGAATATATTAGCAAAAAGGATACTTGTTCATTATCCCGGATTACTTTTGAAGAAAGTACTGAAGAGGCTGCCACGTTTCTTCGAGAGAAAGGCATTTTACCATCCGAGAGAACTTGTGCAAATGGTCACGAAATGAAGCTCTATTTTGGACAAGAAATTGTTTGGAAGTGCAACATCAAAGCTTACCAGAAGAAGGTCAGAATGTGAATCGGTAACTGGTTTGTTGGCAGCTGCTTATCTTCGTCACTGCTGTGGATTTCTTTTATTGCTGGGCCAAAGAGTTGACTTCAATGAAATAGTGTAATGGTTCGAAGAGGTGTAATTAGGCATGGGTCAGGCAACTACGGTCGACTGGAATGCGTATATGTGCGAAACTGTTGCAGAGATTCTTGCCCAACATCCGGTTCAGAAAATTGACTCGTCAATCTCTACAACCATGTCTTTCCGCCAATGCTGGCTGCATGCTGTCTCAACAATGGATCTGGTAGTATCTATCTCAAGAGTGGTAAATGCTTCTTGATGAAAGTCCCGAACCGCAAGCCTGCTATGTTAATGAAGGAAATCAACAAAGGCAACACCATCTTTTTGGGCAGCTGGCACCCCTACAAGACCAAGGAGTTGGAGAAGACTGGTTTTGAGCACTCTAAGGTAAACCAAAAGTACAACTTTGTGGATCCAGACACCAGTACTCACACTCAGACTATCGAGTGCAACTGGGGCTTTGCTAAGTGGCGCAACAAGAAGCATCAAGGCACTGCACATCCAAGTCAACATTTAGAGTCATACTTGGCAGAGTTCATGTGGCACAAGCATGTAGCCGGAGAGAATGTCTTTAAAGCTTTGTTGGAGGCAATTGCGGCTTTTTGGCCTCCATAATGAGAAGTGTGACTGTTGTTAATTGTTGAATCGTTCCATTACATAATTTCACCAAATTTTTTGTTAAATCAAAAGTAGTCCGGCATAATAAACAAGTACTGTAAAAAGATATTAACACTAAAATCTGATTCTGCAAAAAAAATATATATAAAAGAAATATAGTCATGCAGCAACCAACTAAAATTGCAACAAACAGGTCACATTAATTAGGCCTATTGCTTAACATTACTGTTACTCTACCTCTGCATAATTTGAAATAACTAATGAACATAAGAAAGAAATGCTACGTGTAAGCTACGTAAAAAACTATGAACATAAAACAGAACATCCACAAAGGAGGAAAAAAGAGTATATCGGGACTTTGATAGGTGTATCAAAAAAGAAGCAAAACTATTTTACACATTTACCTCATTAAAATAAACTTACCAATAGCTTCACTTATTCCTAACTTACTGAATGAAATATTTTACACTTTCAAAATGTACATGTATTCTTTTCTGAAAAATTATTAATTAATTTTTAAGCTTATAAAAAATAACAAATTTAAATAAAAACTATGTATGTTGAAACAAGTCTAACAATAAATGTAGTTAAATTTTTTAAAGGTAAAAACATGAAGGTTTTTAAAGGTAAAAATATTTCAGTTAAATTTACAAAAAAATCCACAAAATTTACATTAAAGCTTTAATATTTTAGATGATTTCTTTAAAAAATTAAAGAAAACATATACGTATTTAATAGAATAATGATGTCCAGAAATGTTTATATACAAGAAAAAAAATACATGTTCCATTAATTTACTCAAATTCATGAAAAAGTTTCTATCTAGTAAAATTAATTCCACAGAACAGACAATAAAAGTTTAATAAATTGTAAACACAATGTTATTCCCCTTACCAGATAATCTGCTGCTTAATAATGATATGCAATATTGTACTAAATAACTTTTCTTGGTGTTATCCATAAGTAATGATTTTTAATGGTCAGGTAAACACTACAAAATTATTCTTTTATTAAGATGTAAACATTCCTGAATTTAAAAACTTTTTAAGAATACAAACCACCCAAACTATTTCTATCACTTTATTTCTTGAAAATTGTACTCTTTTTTTTTACAAAAGAATAACTTCAATATTTTCACAAACCACAAGAACCTAGATCCTTCAAATTGCTAATCCACTCAGAATTTTAACAAAGACGCATACAGAAAGACCACATAATGAGGTACAGTTATAAAAACTAGTTTTAATCAGAACCGCGTCTTTTAAACAATCACCATATACTTTTTAAACTGGTTAAAAAATCAACTAACCACAAAATGAAGAATTGGTAAACAAGTAAATGTAAACAAGAGTAGTTATAATTCATTTGTAAACATCTGTAACATTCAACTGAATACAAACTATAAACAATAGAGATGGATATGTTAAAAAAAAATAATGGTATAAAAGTAAAACGCAATTCTTTATAAATAGTACATATAAAAAATTTACCTGAGGTACAATAACCCACGCAAAAGATGTTAGTATACAATGTAATTATTTAAAAACAATTCGTAATGAAGGGCAGCTGTTCCTTTAAAACAAATATTGCGCATAACAAAATTCGATAAATCTCACAATATCATAGTATCATTTCAATAACACTCCCCTTCCCTTTTTTTGTTAGATCCCGATCTGTCAAGTTTGCAAGCTAGCCAATTTGACAAAAATTATAACTTGAATACAAAATATATTTCCAAAAATATTAACACGAAATGTGTAACGTATTTTATCAAATTTTATATACATGTTGGTATTTAAATTTTGTAAATATTTTACATTCAAATGTATAGAGAACTATTTTGACTAATGGTCGTGTAAAACCATGCTTAAACAATACGAATTAATATAACAATAATATGTATTTATATTATTCATTAATTTGTTTCATATAAAGTAAGCTAAGTAAAAAAAAAAAAAAAACACAATCTCGCTTATTTATGTGAAACTTATTACTTTAGTTTTATTTTATTTCTTTTTAGATTCACCAAACTCTGCTAAAAGGTAGCATAAATGATAAACCTTCCTCTTCTTAGATTAAAATAAAACTTCAGCGGTTTTTTTTTTTTTTTTTTTTTTTTAAGAACACTGCGCGATAATGTTTTCGAATAAAATTTTCACTTTGTCCCTTTAGCGGTATCTGTCGGTCGCTGAAGCTACTACTTAAAAAAAGGTTGGACTTTCCTCTATGGAGATTCGTTCATTTAATTCTCTTAATAAAAAAAAGTAGACCGTTTGGGGTAGTAGTGGCATTTTCACAATCTCAATTCTCGATGCCTAATAATTTAAAAATTATTTGAGTAATTTTTATAACCTTTACATACGACAGATTCGCAAACACATATATGCTGTACGTACGTAAAAATTATTCCTTAAACAAATATATTTTAAAAAATTAGAAATCTCAAATAAATAATTATATATATATATATATGTACAAAATAAAACAGATGTATGAAGTGACAAAAGAAAAGGAACTGCAGCAAATTGATGAAAAAAGAAGTATTTAGAAAAATATTGTTAAAAAAAAATTATAGGCCACGTATTAAGGCATATGGAATAGACATTTTGATATTGGAAGGTCAGGTAGATGGAAAAATTGTGCAGGCAAGCAACGTTTGTTATATATAAAACAAATTGTTAGGGATGTAAGATGTAGGAGGTACACCAAAATGAAACGAATGGCGCTAGGTAGGGAATCTTGGAGAGCAGCATCAAACCCATCAAATGAGTGAAGAAAAAAAAATTTTAATAAATATAACATAAACATACAATCACAATGTATGTGTTGTGCATATTATGCACAAACACAATCACAGTTTCTTTTTCAAAACTTCCAAATTTTTAACAAAACAATTCACACTATTATTAATTTTTACACTGCATAGTAGTAATCCTATAACACTGAAAACACTATTCCAAAAACTATTAAAACACTAAAAAAAAAAAATAATAAAAATTCAGAAATAAACAATAACTATGACATTTTTTAAGTGTAAAACATTGCTTATTGTCATATATATATATAAACGACCATCACGTACAATCTAAAGGAGTAAATACTCTTAAAGAAAGAGATCATTAATTGGATTGTACACAGTATTGGAAGTACATTTAATTTTTTATAGGAAAAAAAATCACTAGGAAGATAGCTTCTTAATTGGGGCTACACATTAGTAATTTATCATCTAAATTAGGACAGTGTAGTCCCAATTATGAAGCTAATTTTCTATGTGATTTTCTTTATAGAAAAAAAAAATACTACTTTATGGTGTGATTTGTCACACAGAGAGTAGCTTCTTAATTAGAACTACAAGCTCCTAATTTATCATCTAAATTAGGAGCGTGTGGTATTGATTAGAACAAAACTTCCCAGTCTAGGAAGTGTCTTGGTTATTTCTGATCAAGACAGCTCAGTCCCCTCTTGTCCAGTCCTGTCTATTTCAATCACGTCAGCAGTTCAGACCAGATGGTTTTTGAGCGGATTCAGTTCAAGTACAGGATGTCAGTCAAGTCCAGTCCCGTTCAGGTCAATTCTGTTCAAGTCAGTCCAATCAAGTCCAGTCTTGTCCAATTCAGGTCAGTTTCAAATTTTGGCAAATCAAGTCCAATCCAGTAAACAGGAGTCCAGTCAATTTCTGTCAGCTCAGTTTGGACACATCCAATCCAACTCAATTCAGGTGAGTCCAGTGAAAATGAGTCTAGTCCAAATCAAAGTAGTCATTCCAGTCCTTACCGGCCAATTCAGTTCAATCCAAACCAGTCCATTTCCATCCATTTAACCCTGCTGTTCTGTTCCCATTTACTATACACATGTACTGTTCGGGTCAATATGACCCGAGGCAATAATTT
>JAAAKQ030284793.1:0-10400 GCA_010016005.3 Zanna intricata | reverse complement strand
TATTTGGATTATTTCTCCCAAACATTAAATTTGTTGACATTATTGATTTTTCCATGTGTTGTTTTTAGGGACTTCACGGGAATCTTGGTTGGTCATGAATTCTGCCTTTTTGAAAGAAATTTTTAGCCTCATTTTCCCAGCAAAACTTTTATTTTCAAACAAATGTTGGGTCGTTGAATGAAATTCATAAGACAAATAAATGTTGTTTGAATTTTAAAAAATCAGCTGTGAAAAACACACCTTCCTACTTTTCATCTTAACAAAACTGATTAATGTCCAGTCCTGCTACTACGTCTAATAAAACTCTTTAAAATAAATGGAAATCGGTTACAAAAAGATATTTCTTTTGACATTCAGCAAAGGAACAAAAAATAGATGGACAAAAACATCTTCAGAACTAACTCGTACTTAATACCTCAAACTATTGATTCTATTAATTGGCGTCTTGCAAAAATTACAATTATAAATAATATTTGAAACTTATATATAAAACATATGAACATTTTACATAAATTTTACTCCTTGACAATTAGTTCTTGTTCTTGTTGATTAGTTTTTAAGATTATTATTATTTAGCCATTCTATCGTTTCGAATCTTGGAGATTCCATAGGCGAAGATACTCAACGATGTAAGAACCATAGATGTTTTCCTATTAAATTTTCCTGGCAGATTTTACAGATGGTTTGCTATTGCCTTCTCAGTTTTCATCCTTTATCTTAAGGAATGGAAGATAAATGTATTACATAAAAAATTATAATGTTCTAAAAGGTTTGCAATTATGGTTTTCTAATAATTATTATTATTTGAGATTTATTAGTTAGCTAATATGAAATTTAAAAATTACAGAAAACTTTTATTTTCGAACAAATGTTGGGTCGTTGAATGAAATTCATAGTACAAATAAATGTAGTTTGAATTTAAAAAAATCAGCTGTGATCCATTTGTAAACAGGATTCGCAAAATTTAATTTTGTCTTACATCTCTCACAAACTCAGAAAAGTTTAAATAATTTTTTGACAGAAATAAATAAAACAATTAGTGATTGACACCAACATACAAAAAAAGTACAAAATAATCACAAAAAGGCTGCAAAAGTACATAGAAATTGAGGAGCAAAACACAACATGTCCGATCGCAGCATTTGTGGCTATAGTAACCCTTTTAAGATACAACATGTAATTTGTACTTAACAGTACTGTTAACATAAAACAATATCTCTTAACTATATTATAAATAGGTCGGTGGACATTTTTTAAGATGGTTCTGATTTAATTGAAAGTGGTAGCGGAAGCATAATAACAACCTTTCTCTTTAAACACACAAATTTGTTGAGTTATATTAAAACAGTTCCATTGTCTGCTTAAGTTAAGGTGGATATTGTAACCTTTTAAGAATAAGTGATAATTCCCTTTAGGAAAGATTGCAGATTGATAAATTTACACACAAGGATAAGTTAACATCTTCTAAATGTAGGTCGCATATTAACATTGTTTGTAATTTACATGGACCGCTCGTGGTTTTTTATTGCTTTGCTCTGTTAAAATGCATAAAACTGACATCATGGCTATAAGAATCATCTTTTTTTAACAATTAATTTTAGTGATATTTAAATGTAGTATTAAAAATATACAAATATTACTTGATATATACTTTTAATGTGTTTGGTAAGTGAGTTAATTAGAGATACAATTTATTTTAATTTCATATATTGTACAAGAAATCATAAAACATTTACTTTGTAGCATTCATTTTTTGTTTTTTATTGCAGCAACAGCTGGATGAAAAATCGTTAGATAATGTTAATGAAAAAGATCCTTTAGCGATTGAAGAGACTGACTTTGTTAAATCGGAAAATTTAAAAGTTGAAAATGATGAGGTAAGGGTATTAGATGTTGCATACAGTCGAATACTTATTACCCGGGTGAACCCTCTGCAAGGACAAACCTCAATGATTTATTGGAAAAGATAATTTAAAAATATTTATTACTTTTACCTGACATATCATTCTAATGTTTAATGCTTAATGCTCTAAGTTAAAAAAAATAAATAAATGTATTTCAGTAAAATAAAAAAAAGATTTGGAATAAATGTATAATGTCAGAAGAAGAAACAGTAATATGGTTTAAAATTACTTTGTATAGAAAGTTGCTTTTATTATTTGTTTGATAAAGTCATAAATATGTACATTTTTTTTGCTAAACGAAATACCAAATAGTCAGCTAACCCCAGTAAAATAAAGATTGATAAAAGATATTCTTGTTGAAGGATAAATTTACTTGAGTAGTATTTAGATTTTTCAAATGATGTAATTTTTTTTAATTTTCAATCCGGAGTTTAAGTAGTGCAGTTTTAATCAGTGCATATTTGGAGAATTGGCGCCCCACTGTATTATCTTTTTATTTTTATTGTTATCCAATATGTAAATTTTGTATTAAATACAGTTCATTCTTAACTTATATTTAGACATATTACATTATATTTGTAATTAGTTTATATTTATATTACATTATAAATTATATTTATAAATGTTTAGAGATTTTCCTTTTCAAAATCTGGCACATGAAAGTCACTTAATAATAATGATTTAACTGTTGCTGCACTGTTAAAGTGTGTGGTAAGTGAATTACAGATACAATTTATTTCTATTTTATAAATTATACAAAAATCGTTAACATATTTACTCTGTAGCAATTTTTTTGTTTTTTATTGCAGCAACTAGATTTAGGACAACTGAAAGAGGAACCGCTGGATATTAATGATAATAAAAAAGATCCTTTAGCATTTGAAGAGGCCAGCTTGGTTAAATCAGCAAATTTTCGAGTTGAAAATGAACTGGTAAGAGTATTTGATTTTGCACAAAGTAGAACACCAATTACCCAGACTGTAAATAAAGACTTATAAAAAAATATTCCTTTTGGATCAAAGATTTTTGTTTATCTAGCGTTAAATTTGTTCACATAATGTATTAGTTTTTTGCTTAAATTGCATAGCTTGAATATAAGCACGTCAGTTAATTGAACATCTGAAAATTTGGCACCCCACTGTATTATCTTTTCATTATTATTACTTAAAATGTAAATTTTGGATTTCATACAGTTAATCTTAATTCATATATATATATATTTAGACAACCAGGCTGGTCTAGCGGTTAACTGGTGGCAAATCAGTTGTTTAACTGCTGATTTTCAAAGTTGAAAGTTCTGAGGTTGAAATCTAGTAAAAGTTTGTTGCTTTTATGGGATTTAAAACATAAACAGTGCATACCGATATACTTTGGTAGTTGGGATTTAATTCACCATGCGTCCCAAGAACGGTATGCCTGAATGTACAAGACCACTTTGTTTACATATCATACTCATCTCATTGGGCTGTGCTAGGGTTTCTTTATTATTCACTTGTCGAAAAAATTGCAACATACACGTTAAGAAAATAATGTATCTGTACATTCAAGGTGCTACACAAACGTTTGGGGAATTTTACCATAAAAATAAAATAGCTTACCATAACTTTTAATTTCCTCTATCTCCTTCAATGTAGTCCCATTGGGCATTGATACAGCGATCCCAGCATTTTTTGCATGACTAAATGCATCCTTGAAAGTCTTCAGATGTAAGTGTTCGAAGCACGTCCCGCGTTTCTTCCTGAATCTCCTGAATTCTGTTAAAACCACGGCATTTCAATTTAAATTTTTATTTCTGGAAAGAGAAAGAGAAAAGTCGCACCGGGTCAGGCGAATAGGGTGGGTGGGGAATCACTGTCGTCTTTTTGGAAGCCAAGAAATTTGAAACGGCTAACAGTGTGTGCGCGGGCGCATTGTCATAATGCAGAACCCAGCTGTTGTTACCCCACAGATCTGAACGTTTGCGCCTAATGCTTTGTTTTTTTTGTTATAACCAGATATTGTTTTTCAGTATGTCCCTTACATTTTCAGCTTCTGTGTATTGTTTTCATGACACCAAATTTGATGTAACAATTGTTTAATTTTCATGCAAAAATAAAAAGTTGCCTAATTAACTTAATGGGACTGGCAGTCCAAAGTAATGTATCGCTTACTTAAACCGCAGTCTCTCTTATCGAAGCACGCACTGAACCTTTTGTTTTGGCACATTTTGACAGACTACAATTGCATTGGAGTCTGCTTCTCTGGACATGCATATTCTTCTGCTGACTCTAAACATATACTGAACAAATCCTTGAGATATATCCTAACAATTGAGCCTAAATTTAAGAGATTATGATGATTGTTTTTCTAAATGTTGGCCATTAATTTTGGATATCTTTAGTCCAGACAACCTGTATGTAAAATTTGTGGAATTTTCCTCTGATCTACATGGATATAGAAGTAAAAAATACATTTATATATTATTATAATAATAACTAAGTAAGATTTTCTTAATAGGTAGATTGTTTTGTTGGTGTCCCAAAAAAATATACAGAATAAAAAAATTTCAGCAATTGTATAAATATACTGTCAGATTAGTAAAGTTCCTTATTATAATACAGTTAACTCATTGATGATTATATGAATTATTATATACAAAAGCATTTTGATTATGTTTAAAATATTCATTTTATTGTTTACATTTAGTTGCTTATTACACAATGTTATTGTAATTGAAATAATTTTAGTTAATTCTTAAATATTTTTAATTTACAGGTTACTACTGATAAAGGAACCATCAAGGAAAGTACCAAGAATTGTGTTAGTTCTAAGAAATGTGTAAATAATTCAGTATATGAAAGAATTGTAGAAGAAAAATCCTGTGAAATAAATTTTATTGAGAATGTAAGCAGTGAAAACAAGTTACCTATGCAGAAAGATGGAAAGAAATTGGATTGTAATTTTTATCAGAAGTCTTTTAATCAAATTTCTGCTTTACATTTGAATATTCATAGCAATAAAAAAAAATTTGTTTGTAACTTTTGTCAGAAGTCATTCACTTGTAAATTCAGTTTAAAGACACATGTTAGTATTCATACAAAAGAGAAAAATTATATTTGTAAATTTTGTCAAAAGTCATTTAATTTTAAACACCATTTAATGAGACATGTTAATATTCATACAAAAGAGAAAAATTATACTTGTAAGTTTTGTCAGAAGTCATTTAATGATAAAGGCAATTTACAGAAGCATCTTAAGATTCATACAAAAGAGAAAAATTATATTTGTAACTTTTGTCAGAAATCTTTTTATCGAAATTCTACTTTAAAGTTACATTTAAATATTCATACAAAAGAGAAAAATTATATTTGTACCTTTTGTCAAAAGTCATTTGATTATAAAGACAGTTTGAAGACTCATCTTAATATTCATACAAAAGAGAAATGTTTTATGTGTAACTTTTGTCAGAAGTCATTTTTGCGTAAATTCGATTTAAAACAACATGTTAATAGTCATACAAAAGAGAAAAAGTATATTTGTAACTTTTGTCAAAAGTCATTTGATTATAAAGACAGTTTAAAGACACATCTTAATATTCATACAAAAGAGAAGTATTTTTTTTGTAACTTTTGTCAGAAGTCATTTAATTGTAAATCCAATTTAGGGAGACATCTTAATATTCATATAAAAGAGAAATATTTTATTTGTAATTTTTGTCAGAAGTCATTTAATTTTAAAAATAATTTAGAGAGACATCTTAAAATTCATACAGTAAAGAAAAATTAGATTTGTAACTTTTGTCAAAAATAATTTATTTGCTTAAAGTATCATCTTAATATATTCAAATGAGTAAATTGTGTTTGTTTTTTAATTGTCTTTTTAATTTAAAGGTCCACCTTAATTTACACCCCAAAGAGAAAATATACTCGTAAGTGTAAATTATAACTGTATGTTCGACCTTAGGGGTTGGATAACTCCATCATTTTTCTTGTTGGAGGCTGTATATTTATTTTCTTGCTTTCATTATATTTATTTATAAAAAATACAGTCTTAAGGTTTTGTGATCTATAAACCAGAAGTACTCTTATTTTTTCCCACATTACTGTATCCCCAATCTGATCCTTATCCATGTTGTTAGATGTCTCAGTTGTCAGTGTCTCAACTATAAGTCGTAGATCTGGGACATAAATGGCAACATTTTCAACAAGAAAACTCTTGTAAAGTCTCATTGCCTGTCAATGTGACTTCCCAACTTCAGTTCACACTCCCACTATGAATTTAATTTATTAAATTCCCCCTTTCGATTATTTTGATGTCATGATTAACAGCCAAATACAGGTACATCATTGCAATGTTTCTGTTCACATCCCCTCGTACTTGCAGTTGGCTGTTTTGCCTCCATTAATTTGTCTTTGAGTACTCTTTCTGCCTCCGAACAATTTTCTTTAATCCACTGTTCTTTCACTAATTTGCACATCATGATTATGGTATTTTTCAACTGTTGATAGTTCTGCTTACCTTTTAATCACTAGCATTCTTATACTTTCTACATTCATTCATCAGCTGAAATATATCCTCTGATATCCAAGGTTTTCTATCAGTTCTCTTTGTTACGCCTAAGTTCGCTTCCACTGATTTAAGAATTTCCTTTCTAACTTTCTCCATTGATCTTCTATATTTTTTACCTTATTTTTTACACAGATCTGTTGTCCTCCTCAAATTTATTATTATTAATTAAGGGTCAAGTCAAGTGTGCATTTCGTCCACCCAACCATCCCTTCTGTGAGTGAACTTCTCATACAACGAGGGGTTGTCATGCGTCAGCAGAAGTACCCCAATCCAAGTCACTTTTGCGCGTGTCCCGGCCCGAGGCATTTTCAGCAATTTGTCTGCCTCCCTGGCCCTACACATCTCCATGGTTTATCCCCTGGTGCACCTCATCATTTTGCGGCTTTTTTTTTCTTTTTTCAAATTAACCTGTTGGCATGTGACTAATAAAAGTCACATGGCAACATAACCTATAACATCGTAACCTAAGCAAAGTTATACATCTGTAATATATGACACATTTCATTAATATACAAGGTATGTCCCAAAAGAATTTTACCTACTTTGAATTCTCCATCCTGACATTATTTTTTTTCATCTGACTTGTATCCTTCAAAGTAATCCCTGTTTGACTGTACCACATGCTCCCATCTGTCTTTTCACTCTCTGAAACAGTTCTGGAATTCAGATTTTTGAATGGCCTTAAGTGCTCTCATTGCATTCTTCTGAATCGTCTCTGTCATCAAACCAGTGCTCTTTGAGTGGTATTTTCTGTTCGAAATAGCCAAAAGTCGCAGAGAGCTATGTCAGCACTGTACACAGGCTGGCAAAATTGCCTAAATTGGTGTTTTTTCCAAAAACTGTTGAATAATATTTGATGAATGTGCTGGCGCATTATTGTGATGAAGAAGTCAGTTGCCGGTCACCCAAAAATGCTGCTCTACTCACTGTTTCACACATTTTTCTCAGAACATAAAGGTAAAGTTTTTTGTTAATTGTCTGGCCTGTTAGAGCTTCTTCATGGTGCCCGAAGCATTCATAATCAAAGAAAACAATCAACATTGCCTTGAGATCGCTCCGAATTTGAAGTGCTTTTTTCGGTCGTGGCTCCGATTGAAGCTTCCATTGTGAAGACTGTTACGTTGTTACAGGATCATTAATGTAAACTCATGTTGCTTCACCAGTAATTATATTTTTAAGAACATTTTCATCATTAGCTACTGTTTCCAAGTTGCTAAACTTCTAAGACTTAAAAGGTCTTTGTGGATCAGCAATACAATCCATTCTCAGTAATTCATGAAGGAGATCTTTTCACCACACCCTCGTCAGTGACAAATAACTTGGCAGATTGTTTCCGGTCGGTTTCTCTCACCTCAGCATAGAGTGAGGACAATTGCAGATGGAATTATTATCTTTTAATGTTCGTAATTCGGAGGGTAAAAAACACTCCATTCTCATACAGGGAGTTGTCACGTGACACCTCCCCTGAACCTGATAATATTAGTTTTAGCATGCTCTCACACCTTCCTAATTCAGCGCTATAACACCTATTGAATATCTATAATAATTATTCTCCTCGCAAGTTTTCCCTTCGGCCTGGTTAGATAGAAGCCGTTGTCATACCAGTACCAAAACCTGGCAAAGATAAAGTAAATCCCTCTAACTACCGCCCTATCTCCTTAACAAGCGTATTATGCAAATTAATGGAGGGAATAGTGAACAGCAGACTTACATGGTATTTGGAGAAACGTAGCCTTTTATCTACAGAACAGTGTGGTTTCCAGCAAGGACGGTCTTCCATTGACCATTTAGTGTCATTGGAATCTGGTATCCAAAACACTTTCCTTCTCCACCAGCGTCTCACAGCTGTCTTTTTTGATATTAAAAAAGTGTTTGATACAGCCTGGCGGCACGGTATTTTGGGGGAATTAAGGGCAATATACTTGCATTTATTTAGAGTTTCTTGAATGATCAAACGTTCTGGGTTCGGGTTGGAGATTCTCTATCGGGTAGTTTCGTCTTGGAAAATGAAGTGCCTCTAGAAGTGTTTTAAGTGCTACTTTATTTTCCATAGCTATCAAAAATATTACTAAATGTGTACAGCCACCTGTTTCATGTTCATTATTTGTTGATGATTTTGTTATATATATTATGACCCATTCAACAGCCACAACAGAGAGATTACTACAGAACATAATATCTCGCTTTGAAGCTTGGTCTAAGGTTACTGGCTTCACCTTTTCACCCAAGAAAACTAAATGTGTAGTATTTTCTTGGTTCCGGGTGCCTTCCATTCCACAAATATTTCTTAACAGAGAACTGATTACTGTCACTCCTGATATCAAATTTCTTGGTCTAGTTTTTGATAGCTGTCTTAAATGGGTGAAACATGTCAAAAAATTAAAAGTAAAATGTTTTAAACTTATGGATATGCTTAGAGTCCTCAGCAACACAAATTGGGGAGCCGATCGTTCAAGTATGATACGCTTTTACTTTTCTTTGGTCCATTCCCGTTCAGATTACGGTTGTATCGCCTACTCTTCAGTGCGTCATACCGTACTTAAAATGCTGGATGGTGTACATTATTCTTTCTTCAGTGTTGTTCGCCCTTCCAAAAAAAAAACAAAAAAAAAAATCACTTGAACTATTCTTTTTTTTTGTGTTTTGCACAAACACTCCTTTTGAAAGGCCTTCTTCATCATTTTGGTAGTTTCTGCACATTGTTTTTCAAGTTTGAAGTAAAACTTAATGGAAATTCATTGATCTGATCCCTTGGTCATTATCAGCGATTACAAAATACAACGAGCGTCAACAAAGACACTCTGTCATGTACTAATATGTTCTGTTCATAATTGCGGCATCTGGCTAAACGTTGGCACGGAAATTTGAAAGTAGGTCATATTTTTGGGGACACAACTTGTAGTATATTTGCATAAAACTTTATCATATATTATGCTTTCACATAATACTAAATAAAACATAATATAGTCAAGAAGATGTTTGTATTAATATCTAATTTAGTGTTCAAAAGATGAACTAGTAATATGTACCACAACTCTGTAGGCTGTTTAAGAGTTTTTAATGCTCTAAGATGAATAGTAGTAGAATCTAACAAAGATCTTAAATTTACCTATTATTCCCTTTCTATTTTTGAAAAATCAAATAATGACTTAGACTAGTTTACCTCCAGAATCTTTTACCAAGGAAAGCGCCTCCATCTTTGTTTTTGAAAATGTAGACAGCCACATTTTCTTGGAAAAAATACAGCTGTAGTTTTCCATTGCTTTCAGCTGCACAGTAATTAAAAGATTGAGTTGTGTTGCTATGGCCATTTAAGTCCCTCTGATCTATGCCCTTAACCTCTACTGAAAAATCTGCTGCCCTCTTTTAGAAATCATTCGTTACACTGACTCTTCAACAGATCCCTCTTCGATATGGTTGCACCTTTGGTCCAGCTAATTTGTATCATTGAGCACGCAAGCCCCCTCACCATCAATGAAGTCTCAAGATTCATAGAGGAAGATATTAATGATTTTTACCCTAACTAGGCATATTGTATACCAAATTCTCGTTCCTTAGTGGACAGGATTTGTGAGACAAGTGATATTTCCTCCCATTATCTTCGTCCCTGCAGCACATATTAAAGTTCAAGGGGCAGCTAGTTGTTTTGCCTAGATGAGCCAGTTGTTTCACTCCGACATATCGCCTACAATGAAAGAACATTCGGGGTGCCCTTGTCTTCACAGTATATGCACATAACCCAAGGTGGAAAACATCGTGCCAGTGGGTGAATGGCCGGCCTCCGTAGGCGAGTGGTAGTGTCTTGGCTTTTCATCTGGTGGTCCCAGGTTCGAATCCCAGTTAGGCATGGCATTTTTCACACACGCTGCAATTCGTTCATCTCATCCTTTGAAGATATAACAGTGGTTCCAGAGGTGAAACAAACAAAAAGAAAAAAGTGGGTGAATG
>JAAAKQ030284782.1:0-10401 GCA_010016005.3 Zanna intricata | reverse complement strand
CAGTATTATGATGGACTCAAAACTTAAAAAAGCGGTCGACAAGAGTCGACTTTTATATGTACAAAAGTGAAATAGTTGGACTTGAGAAGGCCGAAGAGAAAAATGGTGGAGACTCTAAACATATGGGTGCGGAAATGTAAAAACGAGTAGAAAGAAAGTTGTGAAATAAATGAAGAAAAAACAGTAGAAGAGAGAAAAAAAAAACAGTAAAAATTATAGATGATCTAGAAGAAAATAGGATCTAATTAGCAATTCAAAAATTGATGTGTAATTCGAACAGAATGGAAACGAACGCGGTGAGAGTGTCCCGCCTCGGTTCTAATAACCGTATGATAATGATGACATATATTTAAGCAGATTAGCGTATAATAATTTATCTGCCATGTGCTGTTTCCAGTCGGGAAAATGTAAAGATATCCCTACGATGATAGGACGAACAAGTTCTTATCTCTTGATTAGGCTATAGAGCTTTCCTTTCGGTTGGTCTTGGTCATCTAATTCTGATATTCTTTATTGGGTTGTATACGTAGAATCTCTCAAATAATTTCTTATTCGTCTCATACTCCAGTTGCTCTATCAGGTCGTACTGTATATTTCATCTCTTTTCTCCTTTCCTCATTCTTGGTTCTGCAGATGTAGGTCATACCCTGCCAGATCCGTGGAGGGGAGAATCCGGTAAAAGATCCATTAAATCTATCCGGATATTTACAATAATTGGGCGCACAATAAGTGTAGGTATACGAAAAGCCTGTGACGTTAGCTATATCTCCCGATTTCCCCTAAAAAACAAAAGATGTTTTATTACAATGTGTCCTGATGAGAAAAATATTGTAACCGGAACAGTTTTTACTGAAAATAATTTTTTTTTTTTTGTTAACCTTTATATCGGATTAGTGTTCGGGTAATCAAAACTCTAAGAGAATTTCTAGTTAGATAAGTATTATAACATAGTAGCGCTAAGCCGTATAGCATTACATAGTTTGAATTAGGAAAGAATACCCACAATAATAATGAAATGCTACTTTTAGTTACCACAAAAACACATTACTTAACATTTTTACCAATCAAAATAAGTTAAAACAATCGGTCTGTTGCCACATTTGTACTCGTTTTATGAGGTGTAGTTAATGTTAGTAAGTACATTATCATTTTAATTCCAGAATGTATTAATTCGGTTACAAACATTATTTATTATGGTTGAAACCGTATAGCAACATGAATTTTGTATATACATGTTTTTCTAAATCTTTATCATAACATATGTGCGATGTTAAAAAAAAAAAATGTTAAAAATAGTGAACATAATTAAGTTCAATTGAATTAATCGATCGATGCGATAGTCAGTTGAGAATTAGCTTAGTTCTTTTGAAATCGAGAAATTACGGCTCTGTCTGCGCAGAAAGTTAAAATCAATGAGAATTGATTTTACTGATTACAGGATGATGAATTTTTCATGTCGAATAAACACCTTACACTAATTTTTTAAATAAATAATAATTAAAAACTGCTTTAAATATGTACTAAATTTATGGTGTAGGTTTATTTTCTGTTAAACGTGTAAACAGTAAGGTTGTAGGTGGTGATCTGATATAAAAAGTAATATCTCCAGAAAATTATACAGCCATTTACAAGAATAATAATCATTACATGCCGAGCTTACTAAGGAAAGTGAGAATAAAGCTGTTTTTCATTGCCTTTTCTAGTAAACCGTATATTATTGTGCATTACTGAGCGTAACCCACAAAATTAGAGACGATGCTCGCCTATAAATTCTACATAGTGCTATAAGTTCACCACAATGATTGGCTTGGTAGCAGAATCAAACCCTTAACAAAGAGATTCCGATTATACCTTTTTGTATTTGGTTTCTTCATACACACCTTAGCAGGCAAAACCGAGAAAGTTACTGAAATACAGTAAATAATTCTATCCTTTTCTATTGAGAGACAACGCGTTACAAATACTGTGTTTATTTATAAAAGGATATACATTACTAAAATATATCGGTATAGACAATCTTTTTTTTTTTGTGGTGATGAAGGAATGCGCTTATGCACTCCCGATAGGGACTTTGCAGGGTGTGTCGGGCTCGAAGCCAGGACGCCAGCCGTCCTGACGTAGCAAAGCTAAGTGGGCACTGGACATGGAGCCGCAGAAACCATGAAACAGTGTTACTCCCACCCCCTACCGACTAAACCTCCCATTACTTTTTTCCCAGAGTGGCTGGAATCACCTCTCGGCATTACATCGGCCAGCCCTAGAAGTCGTGGCAACAGATTAACCTATCCTTTGTCTTTCCTGCTTGGGATTTTGCAGCGGAGCCCCTCTTCGAGGTCCTCCTGGGATCGTTAGGGCGTGACAACCACCCCCACTTGTTGAGGGCTGACACGTCCTTCCACCAGGAGACTGCTCGCCCCGCCCTACACCTGACCTAAAGGGACGGCGTATGCATTGAAAAATGCGCGTATGCCTTTACCCCTCCCGCACGTGCCTGCACATATCTTGATGGACCCAAATGCGTCATCGGACTTACGCCGATCCAGAACACACTTGCGTGTGCCCTGAACCAAGACATCCTCAGCAATCAGGCTGCCTCCCTGTCCCTGCACGTTGCCACGCTTCGACCCAGCGTCCACATCGTTTTTTGATGTTTTGTACTCCCATTTTTTTTTTTATGAAAAAAAAAAATAGGTGTAGACAATCTAATTAACGTAAAATGTTCAATAAGCATCCCGCTTTTTATTCTTTGTCGATTTCTTTTAGTCATTTTCCATATTCTCGAGTCGTGAATCATCAAGTTAAGCTTTATTATTCAACTGTCTATCCGGACAAGTGTTATTTATTCTGTTCTTTGGGGAAAGTAAATCATTCAGGTTTTGTCGTTCGTCCGGCTTGGCTAATCCGCTTGTTATTTTTTTGTCTCTATTCGATAAATTTTGATATTATATGTAATGGATTCTTGAATTTATCAAACTTTGGATTATATGTCGTCATAAATCTCTTTCCTCAATTCCTGTAAATAAATATCTAATTTTTTAATTTAATAATCTAATTTTCATGTATATACGAAACGATTTAATCACCATATCAATGCTTGAAACGCGGCACAGACCCATACTCTACAATATTCATCACTGTATTAATAGATGTGCTTAAGTTACGTTAACTTTGATAAAAAAAATGGGAAATATTACATGTTATTATAGATGGAGTACAAAGAAAATAATAGGCACCGACTAGAGCGAATGGTCTAGAATTAATGAAAAAGTTTCAGCTAGATAAACACCTTCAGAGACATAAACACCAAGTAACATTTAACATTTCAGATTTTTTTTACATAAGTGAAAAATTACAATAATCTTTCTAAAATCAGGGTAATTTGGAATTCCAAAGGATTAAGTTATTTCGTTTCATCGACTGGATAAAATGTAACGGATAAGTTTGGAATATACAAAGAATATTCCGGGATTAGATCATAACCTCTTTGGCACCGCTGGAAATTTTATATCGCCGTAATTACTAGTTACTTACGCCGGTGACCAACCGTTTTTATTCCTCGGTAGTTATTTTTCCTGTATTAATGTTTATTTACACGTATCCTACCCAAGTGTCTATTGTTACATATCCATTTCAATTTAAATTAATTGATGAAATTTTACATAATTTTATAACTTTTTTTATTTCACAAAGAGAAAAAAATTTTCTTGCAGAATGTCTGGAGAAAAACAATTCAAATATTATGCACAGCTATTCATAAATTAATGGTTTATCTCATTCATAAAAAAATTAACGAATAAGAAATTATAAAAGTTGTATTGAGATTACGTCATAATAATATTAAATTCTAGACCAGTATACTGCAAATTATAAATACATCATGTTACCTTAATGGTGTCTTTTATCTACTGTAATAGAAAGGTGACTGACTTATTTAATAATAAAAAGAATTATGACGTCACAATGAATAAATTTCAGCGAAAGTTCCAGTCTCAGATTTTAGATTCATAATTGAATGGATAATAACAAACAGAAGTAGACAGCAGGAAGGTCGATAGATATTATAAAGACTGTGTTAAAGACATCGATAGCAAGATCTAGAGAAAAAAAATGAAGGAACGGAATAACTAGTAATTTCCACTTTCATAATCCTTAATTGGAAGAAATTCTCTCTAAGTCAGCGTTGATACTCGTTTAATAATAATATTATTAAATGATTTGTTACGTTATAATTTTAAAGAAAATCATATCGATAAACTCGTTATACTGATAAATTACATGTTTACCAATACTACATACTCTAAGGTAGACTAATGTTAAAAAATTAACTAATAAAAATTACTACAACATAAGTTAATTACAAACATACATTTTATCTGGTTTAGTTACCTAATTTAATAATTTATTTCGAATTAATAATAGTAATAATAATTATCATAATAATAATCGCCCTGAAGTAGATAATTCCCATTTCCGATTCCATAACCAGAACGGTAACACCTGTTCATAAGCACAATACATATAGCTGGCTAACACGGCTCGAGTAATTACTGGACATGTAACCATTATTGATAACGATTATCCCGACCTAATTCTAACTTCACGTCACTACAGGACTGAACTCTTTGGTCACCTGCAGATCATATTAATTACTAACAGATTTTGTGCCGGCAGGGTCTATGTGATTGTAAGTTTAACAGAGACCCTTCCGTTGTATACATGTCTACCCGCAATCTGACTTGACCTGGAGTCATTTACCAATTCCAGTGGAGTACAGGGTCGGATGGCCAAGGTTAGTAGCCCTAGAATGGAGATGTACCCCGGCGGCTAGCCTTGCTACAGAAGGAATCAATTATTCATGCAGAATCCTGGACAACTAAACTGGCAGAGGATGCATTCTTGTTTAGAATCAGCCGATTCACCAGAAGCGAAACGGAAATGGAGTCAAGACAAAGATACAGTTACAAGAGACTTAAGAAGTTGACAGGTTTTTTCAGCTATAATAAACTCAGATAGTGCAAATGTGGTTTCGAGAGAGATTGGTAACTTCAACTTCCAGAAAGTCTGCCCATCCTTGATTGCACGGAAGATTAAAAGTGGTGCTGGTCGTCCTGTGAAGGAGATAAGTAAGATTTTTAACGGGCTGTACGTCGAAACCGTAGTCAATCTCAAAACGTTTAAGCGTTGAAGAAGATCGGTGAGTTCCTTGTGCTTTTGCAACCTCGTAACTCATCGAAAGAGGTTATTTGCCGCGATCTTTTTAATTGCACAGAAAGGATTATCAAGTTAAGGAATGATTCAATAACGCAGGTTGATCATGAAGAGAGACAGTGAGATTTTTCCTTCTGCTTTGCAAGTATTACCTGCCAATAGATCTTCCTTGCCCAAGAAAATACATGCTAGCATACATTCCGTAATACGGAAACGTGTTAACCGAATTTTCTGTAATGAAAGTTCGTATGTGGAGACTGAAAGTCAAGAAGGCGATTAGTGCAAATATCCTTCAGTTTGTGTCAATCAACTGACTGTCCATCCAATCCTCTGCAGCTCACAAGGCTGCTGAGTTCTTTCTTCTAGCTGCAGTCATGAATTGTAACGAACTAATAGGAGATAGTCATTGGCTAAAGCCTGGGCCGTGACTCCTTCTGGGAATGTCAATCCCAGAAATCCGTCGAAAACCAGGTTCCATAGTAAAGGATCCAGAACGGAACCTTGCGGGCTTCCCCTGGTCAAGAACTTCTCCATAAATGTGCGCGTATCCTTAAACAGTCGTACGGTTAGACAAATCAATATTTGTCAAAGAGGTGATCCCTTGCCCTCCTAAAGGCCTTTGTTCTTCTGGCTCCAACAAGAAATTGAGATTGGTAATATTTTAATTGTCATATGTAATAAAATAATATAACAATTTACAGTCGACTTCAACAACAGTAGGAGATTCTCAATTCGACGTTTATTGTATATTGCACATATATACGTATATATTTTTTTATTGAAGCAAATATTTAAGTTTTAATCCATTCGAATCCAATCGAATTTCTATTCTAATGGTCAAGTCAGAAATATAATAGTAGAATTAATATGAATGATAACAAACTAGTTTTTATTAGAACTATTTTCAAAATTAGAGGAGCTTTATTTAAGCCTAAATACAATCAATATCGTAAATAAAAAGGTAAAACTTCCCCATAGTCAATAAGTGTGATGAAAATAAGGATGTTTTCCTTTTATTGGAAGGTGTACTGCTTTGGAAGAA
Source organism: Zanna intricata (assembly GCA_010016005.3). Lineage (NCBI taxonomy): Eukaryota > Metazoa > Arthropoda > Insecta > Hemiptera > Fulgoridae > Zanna > Zanna intricata. Next base: position 4,151 of record JAAAKQ030284782.1, on the reverse strand, counting down.
ACTTGTTAAAGATAGCTTGGTTCTTATGTATTATTAAATGATCGATTATTTAAATGACAGAGAGGGGAAGACTAGCCGATTAATTATGTAAAAAAGGACTGGAAATATAGGTAGGTATTAGATAATATGTTCGTTTAATTATAGATTATTAATTTTTTAATTTTTGAGTTTTTTGTTTTTGTTTTTATCTATGTGCATTGCGATGTGTATGTGTGCAATGAGACTTACTACCATGAGTTTAACAGTGTGTGTGGGTGTATGTGTGTTAGAAAAAAGTTGGAGGAAATAGGAGAAATAGGTTTCACTTAACTGGACTTCTGAAACGGTTCGGGAGTTTTATCTATTTATTAAAATCATACTTTTTTCTTAGTAATTCCTAAAAACTGCGAAAAGACTGAAATTAAAAGAAATACCTGAAATCGGGCTCTATTCGGAAATTGTTATATTTTTGTAATATCTCATGGAATATAAATTATTTTATGTTTATTTATTTATTTTTTAATGGATTTTATAAATGTATTTTATTTGGAACTACTTTACTATTTTTATAATGAAAAATAATTACTATATATTTTTATTAGTATAGTTACCTATCTGGCTGTCGGCCATCGACTGAGTCTACGTGAATCGATGTAGTGAAATGGTTGCATTTACTATTCACGGTCTCTATGCAATATTACGTAATTAATGTATTGTTTTGTTATTATTATTATTAATAAATAACGTGGATCTCTGTAGGAGAACGACAGGATCCCTGCCTTTGATCCAGAAGTTTCTGGGTTCGAATCTCGATCGGGGTTGGACGTTTTCCAACGTCAGAAATTCATTCTCAAATCGTCATTGTGATGTATTCGATTTTTGCACCGACAGTAACTTAAAGAATACGTAAGTAGATAACAATAGCCTCCTCTGTGGCGGTAGTGATAGCGTCTCGGTCTTTCATCCGGAGATCCCGGGGTTCGAATCCCGGTCAGGCATGGCATTTCCACACACACTACAAATTATTCATCTAATCCTCTGAAGGTATACTTAATGCTGTTTCCGGAGGTTAAAAAAAAAGTAGAAGAAACTGTAGATAACCATAATATTTCATGGACGTACTTTAATAAAAAAAAAAAAATCTATATCATTTACAGGAAGTATCGATACCAATACTGCTCGACAACAGCGATTCAGAGACAGTAAGTGTTTTCAGAAGTGAAAGGTAGCGATTCACAGCATGTCTTTAAACGGGTGTGTGCTATAGTTACGAGAATTTCCTTAGGCAACGTCAAGTAATCTTTAATAGATAATATCTATTTACGGTGAAAAGTAAAAAAAGACAGCATTGTTTATAATTTCTTCAGAAACTTCTTTTTTTTTAATTTAAACGAGATTACTTTCTCTCATCTAATTTTGGTAATTTTCACACTTCACATAATTTATTATTAATATTATTTAAATTTTAAAGGGATAATTCCCTTCCGAGTAATAATATAAATAAGAATTAGTAGTCGGAAGAACTCTGGGTAGTTAAAAAATATATTTAAATTGAAACACTGAAATTTATTTTTGGAAAGCAGTATGCTTAGTGTTCAGAAGTTTTCTTAGTCACATGTTTACCTAGATTTGAGGATATACATTTTATAAAAATATTTTAAGCCTTGTTTTTTTTTTATTGAAGCAACTGCACATAAATATAAAACCAACAATTTCTTTTTGTATTTAAAGAAAAAATTATTAATATTATTGTTTTAAAATCATTTAGTTTTCAATTAATATTTATAAAATAATCTAATCTAGCGAATTAAATTGTTTAAAAAATTATTTAAATTAGTAACAATAATACAAGTGAAATTTGAATTATTCATGCAAAGAAGAGATGTGTCTTTAATTTGAAAATGTGACAATTTAAAAGGTAATATCAATTTTTGAAATATTTTTTTCTTATATTGTTAAAAATTTAAAGTACAATTGGAGACCTGAATAGAGATATTTAATTGCAATTATTATCATTACACAATAAATCCTTTTTATCGGTTTCTAAAAAATTTGGGAACTGTTATCGCGTCAGGCCATGTAATATACATATGTGCATATACTATGAAATATACATATGACTTGCGTCAGGTCGTATGCATATGTAGTATGTATAAGATTTTTTTTCACTCTACAGGAGGCAAATCGGTGGGATGATGTAAACCTATTGGGAATGGAACCTTATTGATTTTCAAGGGAATCAGTTCTTAGAAACCGGAGTTAGAGCCAAAAAACGGAGTTCTTGTATATTTTTTTCAGCTTTTTTCCGTTCTACTAGGTGTAATTTTCTTTAAATTTCCTTTAATTTTCTTAAGAATAAATTATTTTAAAAGATAAGACTAATTTGATACTTATCAACTGTCTACAAAAAGTCTGTGTCATAGTAAAGCATACAAAATACTTTTATTTATATTATCGTAGGTAATATGTCACGATAATATATACTAAATTAAATGTTTAATTGTATGCCACTAGAAATATTTTTTTAATTAAGTTTTGATATCCTAAACGAAAAACTTAAATACTTAATATTAATACAATAAATATTATTTTGTTTTAGTGGATTTCCAAAGAATTTGTAGAAATCGCTACTATGCTCGGTCAGATTTTATAGCGATGTGTCGGGAGAAGGAAGGATTAACTTTTCTTTACGGTTGTGATGAAATTTGATGGGAAGATATAAACCTATTGGGAATAGAATCCTATTGATTTTCAAGTTAATCGGTTCACCGGAACCGGAGTTAGAAAAGAAAACTGGGTTTTTGAAGAGGTTTTCAAAATTAACTGAAACCGGAAATCTGCCCTTCTGATGTATTTATTATTATGCCAGAGCTTTTTTAATAAGTAAGTGGGAAAAGGAAATAAAAGGTACATACCTTTTATTATATATATATATTATTGGTAATTCGTAAGTCATCTTGTCACAATCAATTTATAAAAAGAAGGGAGGAGAGAGAAAATAATTTGTAATTTAGGGACAAATTATAACAAAATGTATGCAATTTATTTAAGTAAAACGATATTATAATCTAAATGAGTATTTCATAATATAAAATTCATTTATTGTGTTCTGTAAATATAATAAAAACACATTTTACATTATTATGAAGTAATAAGTTGTAAACCCTTTATTTATCTATAAATTACAACTGTTCATAATATGAATATGTGTATGTAACATTATTGGTAAAAGCTTTGCCATAATTTCATAATAAATTTATCTTATAATATTTTTATGTCAGCGCTTAGTAGGTATATCATTTAATCTTTTTTATAATGTTACTCAACAAGATTTGGCAAACGTTTATAGAAATGAGTTTTTTTTTTTATAAGTAGAAATAAAAATGTTTCAAGAATCTTACATTGTTTGATAACGTGCGTCGTTTGAATAAATTAAAGATAATTTTAAGCTTTCATTATAATAAATCGGTTTATTTTATTTATTAAAATTTATATTCAAATTTAGAAATACAATATTTTCCTTGGATTTAGTATAACCACACATATGCACGTGTTTATAGATCCAAATATAAGAAACTGATCTGTTAAATATATAAGACTATTCTTATCCTATTCGTGCACATATTATGTTTTATTCGCTGATTACTCATAAATTTATATTCTATCCCATAGAAATTACGGGAAGAATAAATAGATTACAAATTTTTTAATTAAAAATATAACCAATCAATTAAAAAAAGAAGGGTTTTTCGTGGAGAAAAATTAATGAAATCAATTTAATATAAAGAATTTTTTTCATTTTCAGCGCAAAAAGGTAAAACTGAAATTAAAAAAAAAATTATATGCAATATCAACCAATGTTTTTTTTATTTCAAAGCTTATAACATCATATGTTCGAAAAACAATATCATTCATATAACCTCCATGGCTTTATTTAACACAGCCAAATCTATCAAAAAATTTTGCGTGATTATTTAATAGAAATCAGCTAGAATTCCAATAATAACTCGTCCAATGTTTTCTTTAAATTAATCAATTGTTAGCGGATTGTTGCTGCAGACTTATAATTTAACATAATTTCAGAGAAAAAAGTCTAATGAAGTAAATCACACGAGGCTTGGTGGCCAATTGACATTACCATTTCGTGAAATTATTGAATCATCAAACTTTTT
>JAAAKQ030284738.1:0-10402 GCA_010016005.3 Zanna intricata | reverse complement strand
ATAAGGAATGATTTGAGATTGATGAGTATGAGAGAAAGGGTAGAGAAAATGTGTTTGAGGTGGTATGGGCACGTAAACAGAATGAAAAAAGAGAGACTACCACTTAGAATGGAAGAGCTGAAAATAAAAGGAAGAAGACCCAGAATACAATGGAAGGATGAGGTAAGGAAGAGCGTAGAAGAGAGAGAGAGGCTTTGATTGACAGCAAATAGAGGAGGAGAAATGGTGAGAAGACAGGAAAAGATGGCAAGGTTTAGTTAACACCCAGACCCAGCGGTAGCTGGAATGGGATCAGGAGATGGATGTATGTATGTATGTTACACATTATTACATTATTAAAAAGTTCATATCGATCATGCTATACGAGTTAAAATAACTGCTATGACTTCAGATATTGAAGAGCAAATTTTCTACATCAGTCAACCTTCAAAATTCAGTGAGGAATGTAAGTACTCAAATATCTACAAAACCTGTATTTACTAGTTCTCTTTCTTTACGATTTTTTAATCCTTATCACAGCATTACATAACTAATTTATTACTAAGTACACCAATTCAATAATATAATGCAGATTAAAAATCAGCACCTTATTTTACTTTAATTACAATAATAACTTAGCAAATATCTGGATATCAATTAGTATTAATATCCCTTTCCACATAAGATATTGAAAAGTAAACTAAAATTTCAACTAATAAAAATATTTCTTTTTTCTTCTTCTTTTACATCTGTTCAGATTTAACAGTTATAAACATTAACAGATTTAACAGGTATTATATTAAAATTTATCCAAAGGACAAAATTAAACCATTTTAATTTGCAAAAGATCAAACTCTCTCACTTTATCTGTTTAGCCTCTGGAACTACCGTAAGGTATTACTTCAGAGGATCAATGAGGATGATGTGTATAAATGTGAATGAAGCGTAGTCTTGTACAATCTCAGATCAACCACTCCTGAGAAATGTGGTTAATTGAAACCCAACCACAAAGAACACCGGTATCGACGATCTAGTATTCAAATCCGTATAAAAATAACTGCCTTTATTAGGATTTGAAACTTGGAACTCTCGTCTACGAAATCAGCTGACTTGTGATGTCTTGTTAACCAATAGACCAGCCCAATGGGCTATTTAAATTTGCGAAAGATCAGATCTGATCTAACTGATCTCAGCGGTTAAATCATGAAGGGGAGTTCTTAAACAAGGTTTCAGTGATGAAGCAATATCTCATGTGTTAGAATGACTACATCATAATTTTTTCCTAAAAATAAAAAAAAATTGTAATGGGTAACAACTTCCTGGATATGTTAGAAGTGTATGTGGTGCTCCAAATACTGGAGAACTGCAATCTCCTGATATATAGAACGCTTCACATTTTCACCTAAACAAAATTTTCTTCCCTGATGGACATAACAAAAAGAGCAGATAGATAACCTGGCCTCAGAATATTACCTTGATATGTGTAGAGCAATTGGGCTAGTCCATATAGAGAAAATCTATAGCACAGATAGATTCTTGAAGAGTTTCTCTTTATTTGGACAAATATGTTATGCTTTATTCTAAAATATGACCATTTGAAATCTGGCATTATATATATATATATATATTTTTAAATTGACAAAAATGTTGATCCAGTGTCCAATGATTCAAGAAACAGAATAAAATCATGTACAATGCTTAGTCAATACTGTTCTTTTTTATTGTTTTTATTACAATATAATTTTAATAGATATTTCCTAGAATAAAACACATTATCTTATAATGTTTCGAATAATCTAGATTAACCTCATTGTGAATAGGCTAATATTATAGTGTTGAATGATAACTTTCATTTCAGATTTCATTAATGATGAAGATATTAGCAAAATACTATTTGTTTGTGTGCCTTGCACTGATAAACCAAATTACAACTTCAAACATCTACTCACCTAGCTAATGGTTCTTCGAAAATGCCCATTTTTATTAGCAGTGACATAAGATCACCACCAGGTATATAATCCATTACAAAATATAAGTTATCTTTATCCTGCAACAACAAACAACACATCATAAGACACAAATTGTAAACTCTTATTGTTTTCATTTTCATATGCTAATAACAATTCATACTTGAAACAATTTATAAACAATATACTCCACATAATAAACATGCAGAAAAATGCGGTAAAGAAAGCTTAATTATGTCACATCTTTAAGAAGTTTCTTTTTAGACTTTTCTTTTTTTAGACTCTTTTTAGACTTCTAGACTAAATTTCTTTTTAAAACATCAGTAAGACAAATAAATAAATATTTTATTCTGATTAGTGTAAATAAATTATATAGGTCCCATCTGAAAGGACCTATCTTCTCTGAAGTAAAATAAGCAACTTCACCACATCCACCAGGATGGATGAATGAAAACCTGTGATAAAAAACTTGATCAGACAACATCACAAAATAAAATGTAATTATAGAATAAAAAATAGATAGATAGATACAAGAGGATAATATTATTAAGCATTAATGAAAATTATCTATCACATATTTATTATTATTGTTATGCTAAACAGAGATGCAGCAGACTTGTATTTTTTTCTTTTCAATTCTTTAATTATTATTTAAACTTTATTAATGACAGAAATATTTGTTTTTATATTAAGATTTTTTATTTTAATAAATTTGTGAGATTTTTTTTTAAATGGTTAGGTAATTTGTTAAAAATGGCAACAAAGATAAAATAAGGCCTTTTCTCATAAATCAACGTATTATGTAACATGAAAACATTTTTTAACTGGTTTGATATTATTTTTATTTATTAAAAACTGATTTTTTTTCTTTTTTAGTAATGATTGCACATAAATAACTTCATTGCCATGCTAGTTATTAGTTACAGACAGTACCATTACCACAGCAGTTAAGCAACTAATTTTGGCTACATAAATTGAAATTTGTAATTCATGGCAAGAGTAAAGAAAGGCTACAGATTTTGCATGCTACTTCTCTCAACAGATCAACGATAACTAATTTTACTGATAAGACTCCATCCTTTAATCAGCAATTTAACTATATAACAAAAACCAAAGCCATTTTATTCATATTAAAACTTCAACAGCACTTGTAATTTACATTCTATATTAAATTTACTTAAGTTATATTCTACATATACAAATAATTTTTAAAAACTAAATTTTAAGCTGCTTAATGTTTATTTTATAACATAGATCATTTTACTGCAGTGAAAGGAATACAATTTCAAAATAATAGTTTTATGATTCGAATCCTTATAAACGCAGTTACTTTTATATGAATTTGAATGCTAGACTGTGGATATTGGTGTTCTTTGGCGGTTGGGTAACAATTAACCACACGTTTCAGGAGAGGTCGACCTAAGTCTATTCCAGACTACATGTTTATGTAAATTTACATTTAATTCTGTATTACATTTGCGCGAAATCAGGTCTGGCAAGCCAGTAGTGGTAATTGCATTTACCCATAAACACAAACACCCAAATTTGGCAATTGCTTGAAAAGTGATTGGAAAAAACAACAGCAAACATGACAAGTTTTCATGTACTTCCTCAAAACAAACATAATTTTATTTATTTAAAAAAAAAATTTCCACAATCAAACTACTTTAATTTTTGCTAATTAATGGGAATAAAGGATAAGATTATCTGAATATAAAGGGACGCTCAAAATATTTCAGGATTCAAGCTTTTACAATGATATTTGGTAACAAAAAACTTAAAATTCCATGTCAAGATACATAACCGAATAAGTTTAATTTAATGACTAAAAGGAACTTGAATTGGTCCTTGTTCTTTACATAACATAATGAACTCTCTCTAAAAGGACCACCTAAGGTTCTATATGATTTTGATCTTCAGAGGTGGTCATTTTAGAGAAGATGATCATGATAACCATTACCAGTAACTACATTGCAATATTAAGATTTTGAAGTGTGTAAAAGAATATTAGATGTGTATTACTTACATATTTCTTAAACATAAAAATCCAAACAAGCAGTAATAAAAAATGTTACAGAAGAATTCAGAAAAATTTTGAGTTTGAATTTGAAGTTTCTAACACAAGAGGGTTCCAAATGCCTTTAATCCCACTCATATTGTTTAATCACTCAAAAAATCGATTGTATGTTCTAATAAAATTATTTAAACAAATCATACACATTAAAATTTCAAGATCAGGTAGAGTGAAAATATTACCAATATTATGACATGACAGCGATCGTAATCGCTGTTACATCAAATGACACTGATAAGCAAAAATAAAAACTTGTTGAATTACTACAGTAGATCAATTTTTATAAATAGCTGAAGAAAAAAAAGAAAATCAGATATTACAACTGATGTGTAACAGGAATAAAATTTTCAATGGGCCATCAACACTGAAAAAAAAGAATTTAATATGACAAGATTAAATTTGTCGGAAGGGAAACTGAGAACCAAACAACAGTCTGGAAAATAAATAATAATTTCACTTTATTTAAGAATATTTATTATCTACAGGCTGCATATTCTCAGCAAAAATAAGATTTATATGAGTACAGTATAAAGAAAATCAATATATTGTATTACAAATAATATAATAAATGAAATTATAGTACAAAATGAGGAAAAGATCAAGAGGAACATTCTTTTTGAGTAAATGAAAGAAAAAATAGTGAAAAATGTTGGAAGGCAAGTAAAAGGAAGATGATAAGAGGCAGAGCTAGCGACGTTTATAAGGAGAAATGGTAGAAAGTACTACAGCAAAACTTTAAATTCACAATTTGTTGTTTGCATTTAATGGTAGATGTAAGCACTATGGGCAATTCCCCATAAGTTATCATAAACACCTATATGGTCATAGGTTTACTACACAATAGCAATTAACCAGCCACATATAAAAATTAAAACAATAATAAATAATTCTAAGCTATAAACATTATATTAGAAATCAATTAATTACTTCAAAAAATTAAAAAATAATTTTTCTTATTAAGTATTAAACTGACCTGAAACGAGTAATAGAGCTTCACTACCCACTCATTATCAGCTTCGGCAAGGATATCCCTCTCAGCTTTAACATGGGCCACCTGATTTCTCTTCAATACATCTGCTTTTCTCAGAGTTTTCATTGCATATAAATGATTTGTGTCAATCTTCCTGACCAATGCCACTTCTCCGAAAGCACCGACCCCAATGGGTTTAATTTTTGTAAACATTGATTTGTCCATTTTAGCTCTTTTAAGTCTTATGTAATTGGACTCTTTCTGTGATAACATTTTTCTCATCTGACACTGAGCTTCTGCACTAAGTCCTATTTTTGCCATTTCAGTTTCCAACTGAAATCTCCTAAAAACACGCTGTTTATAAGATTTTAAAACGTTTTCGACATGTTGTTCCATGAAAAACTTAAAAGCTTGCGGGGAATAATTTCTAACTTTACAATCTCTTCTTTCTTCCTCTTTTTCTTTACTCATATGCTTTCTTTCTGGTATAGGTGACTCATGGTCAATTTTAAAAGGGACTCTTTCATTTCCCCCACCAAACCTCTCATTACCGCCGTTCTGTGCCACAGAAGAAGACGATGTAGGTGGAAGAGGTGGGGTTGATGGTGATGGGCAATCGGGTAGGGGAGATTCACCAGGAGAAAATTTCCGCTGTAAAGCTGGATGGGATGCGGGTTTCTGTAATCCAGGAGAAGTGCGAGGTGCTGTTGTGCTTTCCACTGTAGCCGTTCCAGTTTCTTCACCATATGGTGGTGGAGGAGCCATGCCTCTCTGAGCTGCCAACGCCTGCATAGTGCTAGCATAACTTGGAGGTTCAGTAGTAGGTACCGTGACTGCTGTGGTGATGGACGCCTGTTGTGGCTGTGCAATAGCTTTCTGCTGTTGCTGCTGCTGCTTCTGTTGCATCGATGTCGCATATGATGGTGGGGGTGGCGGGGCAGTTGCCGTCTGCAAGATAGGTTTTTGAACCTGTGTGCTCTTAACAGATTGCATTATGATCGGAGGTTGAGTTTTAGCTTGCCGTGCACCCCAAGAATGCATCGGTGGTGTCGGAACGGCAACTGAAGTCGGAGTTGTAGCACCGCCTGACACAGTGACTGGACTAGGTGAACCGCCAGAATATACTCCTGAGGAGGATGGTACTGAAGAGGAAGGACTCTTACGATAATCCTGCGTCGGGCTCTGTCTACTCTGAATAGAAACAGAATATGACGGAGGTGGAGGAGGGCTGACTGGCGAAGGTGAGACAAGAGGATAAGGTGGAGGCGGCTCAGATGAAGTCGGATACAAACTGAGAGCCTGCATCTGCTGTGATAACTGCTGCTGAACTTGAGGACCATTCTGGACAACCATAGGTTGCCTGCCAGCTATAGATACAGGACTGGTACCACGAGCAACAGATCCAGGTGCCGGGCTCATGCGTTTTAACATAGCAGGATATGCATGAGGAGCATGTGGTGGAGGAGGAGGAGGGGGAGTTGACCCACTCCTCGGAGGTGGTGGTGGCGGCGGCTCAAATCCACCTGGAGAGTACTGGCGACTAAGTTGAGGATGATCAGCTCCGCCTCTAGGACTATCAGATCGTGAACTGCCTGCACCGCTGTCCAACGCTGGACTACCTCTTGGATGCAAATTCAGCTCCCTCTCCAATGAAGGTTTTCGTTTCAATTTTGATAGGCCTGCACATTAAACATAATGCACCAACTACAATATAAGAACTACAACAAGATTGCAAAATAAATCTTAGATAATGAGAATTAAATGTCAAACATCACAAGAGGCACTGAAACAGCAGTACATCATTCAGTCATAAAATAGTCCGAAACATAAATCAGTATCAAAGCTAGATACTGTTACTATTTGACAGTCAAAAGAAAAAAACTACTCCTTGATAATCAAAAGAAAAGAATCTTTTAAATATTACATAAAAACTTCTTTTTTTTTTGTATAGAAATGTTCATTTTTTCCCCATTTTCAATTCTATATTAGTTTTTTCAGTGGGATAGTATAACCATTTTTTTTAACTAAAAATGGTCAAATACTTCCTTACAACAATAAAAAAAAAAATGTATGACTTAATTTCTGGTCAGTGAAACTATTATTGAAACAAGATCATGAGTACCAGTACTCATAATCTTTTTAGTTGATCATATCCTCTGTTCACCCTTATGAAGCATTTAGACTTTAATGCAAGATTAAGATGACATTTCCAGTAATATATCAATTTATGATTTTACATAACACTCTTGGATATTAGAAACTGAACAGATACCCATTCATTTAACATCTTCCTGGCTATAATAAAAGAGTAAATCACTATCGCAATCAGAGTTTTTCAAACTTTTTTCAATCAGAAAACAAAACTTTATAAAACTTTCAAACATACTATAAAGAATAATAAAAAATGAACAAGCAACGGAATTACTATCACTTACTCTTTATCAAGATAATTTTTGTTAGCTACATAATAACAACAACATTAAGTAAATATATATTTGCCTATGTATCCAGTCCCCTTTTTGTTAGACCAATGAGATGTTCATTTTCATTCATCATTCATTAATCTCCTTTATCTTACATTTTATTTTTATTTATTTTAGTTAAGCATGAAACTAATTTTTCAATTAATAATTTAATTATGATTAATATCTACTATACTGAAAGTTATCTGGTTTGCATTTTTTTTTAAATTTCTAGCGTTATAATATGGCTAACATTGTAAAGGATAGATTTAAGCAGAAAATTATAATATAGAATGGGAAGAAGCTTAAGAGAAAACGTATTACAGTTTATATAAGAAACAGATAATAAATATTCATAATTAAAAATTAATAAAAAAAAAAAGACTGACAACAAAGTTGTAGGACTTTCCTGTCATGTGGCTTACACACATGCATGTAACTTAATTTGTTTATGTCAATGCTACATTAATGCTCCTTGTGCTGACAGAGGGTACTGTTGACACAGTATTTCCTCTTACCCACTAGTTTAGAGCATTTTTTATTTAAAGTGATTTGTGACACTGAACACACATAAATACAAACAACTGAAAAATGTCCATCTGATTTTTTGGGTTCCTTAGGCATCAAAACCTGATGAAAACTGCACATGCGTAAATTGGACTGATAATCCTTTTCCTTCTATAGATACAAAACTAAACTGGAAAGTACAAATAGGAATAAGGTGTAAACCAGAAAAAAAAAACAATAGTAACATTTTAATTTAAAAAAAAAAAAATTACAAGAAAAATGAGCAACTATAAAGCCCTGCTCTTTAACAAAAAGAAAAAAAAATTACTTCAATGTCAAAATAATTCTAAAAAATCACAGCTTATATATGTAAGAAAAGTTATTTAAAAACAATTTAAAAGTTACAGTTTCTGAGTAATAAAAGCAAAATATTTTAGACATTGGAAATTATAAATTTTCAGAGAACAGAGAATTTTTTTTATTTTACAATAATGATGATCATTTCAGGATTTTGAACCATGCATGAATATGAAATGTATAAGTAAATTTTTTTGAAAATTCAAATAATTCAAATATTGACCACTGTGCTAATTAAATTCAAAAAATAACTCGACCACCAAAACACACTAATACAAATAATAGACTTTCGTGGGATTCCACATCATCAGTCTGTACACGGTACAATAATTAATTCAAACAAATAACAAAAAAGAGATAAAAATTGTTAAAATTTAGAAAACATAAATACTCTAACAACCACAAAATCTGTAATAACACAACTCTACTGCCAATACTGAAGATGTAAATTTATAACGTAGGTATGTAAATTTAAAACAGCCATTAGAACCATTTCACTTGAATTAAGCAGTATAACCAACTTAAGGTTTGCTAATGATACAACCCAGTTTACAGGTTCTGAAGTTGGAATGAAGGAGATCCTTGACAACCTTGAGCAAGTTTAGCTAGAAATAGAAGCACTGGGGCTGAACTTAAACATGGAAAAAACAAAGGTTATGATCATAGACAGAGCCAACAATCTTCCAATCAGTGATTTTGAAAAGGTGGATCGTTTTGTATATTTATGCACCACAATAACTAAAGATAGTACCTCGGTGGCCTAAATACAAAGAATTATCTTGGTGTAGGAAAATTATCTTGGGTCATTAAGTTGAGAGCTATTTGGAAAACGGTAGGACAACCATGAAGAATAGAAAAGTGAGACTGCTTTAATCATGTATGGTGTTGAGACCTGGACCATCAAGGTGGAAGATTGGAAGAGAATTGTTGCATTCAATATGTGGACCTATAGAAAAACGTTCCATGTCGCATGGATGGAAAAAAGGATCAACAACTTGATTATAAATAAACTGGATACAAAGAAGAGGTTGTCTGCAATATGCTCAGCACATCCTCTGCTTTTTCAGGCATATAGTTCGTAGGCCTGGCAAAAATCTTGAGAAGCTAGTTTTACGGGGAAAAGGTAAATGCAGCAAGTTGTATAGAAGACTGCCAAAAAGATGGCAGGCTAATTAAAGAGGTGACTAGAGAAATGTTAGTCACACTGATTCAGATGGCAGAGGACTGTCAGCTACAGTGGGAAATTGTCAACGGGATATGAATCAGGTCACCAGCTCATGTGAGAGGAAGGATCACCGATGACAATGATGTAAAAATATTTGTTTCAAATTTTATGATACACGGTTAAATAAATATATAAAAAAACTGATTATTTCTATATTTGTGGATGACAGACTTATAAAAATTGTATTTGTGGAGACCTTATGAAAATTTAACAGTAAGGCTATTGTTTTGTCCTCTTGTTCTTTTCTTAAACCACATATGTGAACACAGAACCAAAAATGAACACAGAACCAAAAAATTAGTGCCAACCTCAGTTATTTTTTTATGTAAAATAAACATGGTAATAAATTTTGATATTACTGATTTAACAATTACTTTTTTTTAATAAACATAAAATTACTTCTTTGATTTCATTTAATGTTTTAATTTTTGAAGCAATGATGGTCAACAAAGTAAAGCAATAAGCAAACGTTTTAATAACAGAGTATTAGCATTCCAATTTCAAAAAACATGTTTTCACCTTTTTCAAAATTTGGGACTAATGCAAGTATTTCTTAATGATTAAAATATTCATATAAAAGTTGATTTAAAACAAATCATTAAAAAAAAAAATAAATAAAAAAATAATTTTAAAAAACTTTTCAATTTTTTTTTTAGGTTGGAGAGCTTCCCGTAAAGGAAGGGTTATTACCAGGTGGGCTGAAAAGTTTGTAGGCTGACACATAGATGGCAGCGCTACTAATATTAAATCCACATAATTTTTAGTTAGCCCTAACCTTCAAAAAACACATGTATAAATTTGACAGCTGTCGTACTATTAGTTTGTGAGATATAGCATTTTGAGTGAAGCAACTTTTGTTAG
>JAAAKQ030284737.1:17221-27352 GCA_010016005.3 Zanna intricata | reverse complement strand
CTCTCTCTCTCTCTCTCTCTCTCTCTCTCTCTGTGTGTGTGTGTGTGTGTGTGTGTGTGTGTGTGTGTGTGTGTTGGAAAGTATCTTGTAGTGTGTGTGGCCAAGCAGTTATAGCTAGGCGATTGCAGAGGGGTGTAGATGTACGGCTGTGGGAGGTACTCAACAAATGTCTGGAAGAACTTAATTCGTAACAGGATCAGTATACTAACCTATGCAGGAAACATTAGACATAACATTATTTACTAACCCTAATTAATGTAACTCTTCAAAACAGCTAATTTCAGCGTCTGAAATGTCATCGTCTCTGGATTCGCTGTCGCTTACTATCAGTATAATTTTCACAATCGTTTGCTGTGTTCACTATATTTTCCTGGTCAATCACGGACTCAATATCTAAATTGTTTTTTCCAATTGTTGCATAAAAATTCAGTTTTTGCATCCAATCATATTTATTAATTGCACTTATTTTATCTCGCACTAATTTTATAAAATCATCCGATTTAAAGTCACATTTTAATCAGCAACATAATTCTTTATATAGGCCATATCATCTCAATCGGATTGAGATCCCGGTGATACGGTGGAGACCGTAATACACTGTGACCCTTTTGATTAAATAAAGCATCTGTTTTATACATTCTAAATCTTAATTTACTGACTGAAATTAATTTAAGTATCTCGGGTTCAAATCGGCAGCATTTAAAAACCTTTAAAGGAAAAATATTTTTTCGATTCTCTAAATTTTTAATTTTATATACGCAAAAAATTAACGGTTGGAAAATGCCTTTCTTAATTTGATACCAACATTAAAATATCCTAAATTTTTAGATGAGAATTTTAAAAAAATGTATTTTCCTTTTTTTGAGCTTTCTTTTAAATCGGATTAATTTTTCCAGAGTTCAGGTTTCTTTCTTGTTAAAGATTTTATTTTTTTTTAATTATCAGAAAAAAAATAATGTAATATTTTCTACATATTACAATATTTAACAAAAAAAAATTGCTATGATTATTAGACAAAAAAATTTTTTTTTTTTTTGTTAAGCTAACTTGTATTTAATTTATTTACAAATACAATCCTTCATTGTGTGATTTTTTTTTTGTTATTAGCGTATTTTTCCTGCATATTCCAGTAACTACAAGCGAATTGAAACGTTTACAGTTAGAAGTTAATCAAATATTGAATGCCATACTACATTATTTAAAAGATACCATTAAAAAATACTTCTGTATTTCTGTGTTTAAAAAACAGATCATCCATTCACCTTCTAACTGACAGACTGACATTCACTTCTCATTGATTTATGCAATTATACATAAAGATTCATCCTATTACCATCGATATAAACGAAAAGAACGGAAATTGAATTTAACTAAAGAATGAATTAAATTAATTCTATTAAACAGAATAACAATGTTTATTTGTAGTACACTTCTTTTGCTACCTACTGAATTTCTGAATACAGATTGATAAAATGAATTGAAAACAAATCCCCATTACAAAAGGTATTGTGTAAGAGTAAATAAGTTTCCTAGCGCTTTTCAATAAAGTATCATTAAATATTAATACCTTTTAGATCTAAAGCATTTTATGATGCTTCATATTTAACTTTCAACCAACTTTTTCTTCAACTTTTTATACTTATTTTTTTTACCGATCGTACTGAAAATTGTTGGTATGATTTTTTTTTTAGATTCTTCTTCGTTCTATTTAACAATTTTTTAAATTATAAATAAAATTCTAATTTTTGAAAATTATAAAATATTATTACTTACATTAAATTAATAATAATAGTCTGAACTGTCATTAATTTCAACAACTTACGCTTTAACCGAGTACAGGAAGTATAAGTTACTTAACTTTCTACTTTCATTTAGATAGAAATTTAATCTAGTATTTTTATTCATATACTCACTATTAATAAATTAATACGGTGATACCGTATTTGAATTCTAAATCAAGATACAAAATAGTAAATACTACAAAAACTTGACTTAAAAATACGAGTAACCATGAAAAAATACTTTCCGTCAAAAAATCGAGGTAAAATATATTTATAATAATAATTATAAAAATTATAAAATTTTAACGTTATCGTTGTTAAGTGTACGAAATCGGCCTCTGTCCTCAGAAATTCTCAAGATAAAACTAAATATTGAAAGGTGAGGCATTTTTAAAGAAAATAATCGCGATAGGGAATCGTACGGTAAACTAAAAAAAGGTTGAAACTAAAGTAAAGGAATATCGGAGAAATCTGTTGTAGCCCAATGTAGGTGACATACTTAGAGACGAATGTTTTGCAACTGTCAATAATGAACTGGAATTAGATAGTTTTTCTTATCAATGAAGCAGGAATTTCATTAATAAGTATTGACAGTTTTAAAAATTTAATTTATTAAAAATCTTTTTGTAAATATTTTCTATCACAAGAACAGTAAACGCCTTCTCTAATCGTCATCCTCTTCTCTTAATTGTTATACTGAGGAGGCGATATGTTTCTTATAGGTTTATGGTTCATGATAACTTGGGATTAATTTTATCTTATTTAGAATATAACCAGTTTTCAGGATATGTTCAACTGATGAAGCAAAGAAGAAAGTTCATATTAACTTAGGTTCGAAAGTTTTTCGTTAGCGAGTGTCGGCTGACGAAAATTTTTGTCCTTATTTCTGCGCTTTTGGTAATTTAAGCCAGAATATGGTTTTACGAATGGCACTTTCACGCCGTAAGATTTCATATCATTCTCTGAAGTAATACCTAACGGTAGTCCCGGAGACTAAAAAAAAGCCTATCATCGCAAAATCAGCTAAGTTTCGAGTTAAGAGTTCTAAGATTCGAATCCTTGTAAAGGCAGTTGTTTTTATATGGATTTGAATGATAGGCTGTGGATAACACTGTTCTTGGTGGTTGGGTTTCAATTAACGACACGTCTTAGGAGTGGTCGACCCGAGTCTATTCCAGACTACCTGTTTACCAGTACATTTATACTTAACATTGCACTACATCTGCAGCAACATCAGGCCTGACAAGCCGAGAACAAAAATTACATTTGCCTATACACTCACACCCTAACTCGGCAGTAGCTGGAAAATTGTTGGACAAAACAGTAAAGATAGTCTTATCTTCATTTTTTAAAATACTGCCGATAGATTAATTTACACCTAAATACCTGCACAAAGGTAACAAATTTGATAAAAAAAAAAATACAAAATTTCTCTAGATATTTATGAAATCATTTTAGCTTAATTTTTTTTTTTTAATTAATATTTTAAAGATTACATCATCAAATTATATTTTAAATATAATTTCTATTTAGGTATACCAATTTCTCTTACAAAGTTACGATCAAATTGTATAGGATATTTATATAAATTGGAAACATTGAAGGATTTAGGTTAAAGTTAAAAGTAGTAATCAAAGTATTACCCATCCGTCAAAGGTGGAAAAATTTTGAGGATGAGGTTTAATAATAAAATAAAAAATATACTGCAAAATTAGAACATTTTTTAATTTATTAAATTAAAAAGAAACTTGTGGATACTCTACGTTGACGGAAAACGGAGCCGTAAGGGATTAAAATTAAATTTTACACGGAAAAATGAAAATATGAATAAAGGGAGGACGTCTAAGTATTCTCTCGCTTCTAAAAAATTTTCAAATTATCAAAATAAAGGAATGGAAGTAGTTAATATAAGGAGGGGGTAGATCGTGAAGGATGCGAAGATAACTATGTAAAAAAGGGTGTAGATCCCAATTTTCTCAAATGGAACCCTAAACCCTTACTTAACTTTATTCCTCGTTAACAAAAGTTCTTCCTCTTACAATATTTTAAAAATAAAAAAAAATTTGTGAAAATCTGTTTTCTTCTCCCAATATTATAATTTTATTATGGGTATTGTAAGCAAATGAAAACTTTGGCTCGTTTTCACTTTCATGAAAAAATCATTAATGAAATTTCTCGTTAGGTGTTCTTGCTGTAATGTAATTCACAATTAAAATATATATATATTCGGAGTCTTAACAAAGTATGGCAACTCTTAAATATCTTTTTAATAGTTAAATATAGGAAAATTAAATTTAACAAATATTCCTATAGAAAATGATCATTTATTTTTCTATAAAAAGTAATTTTATGGAGTAAAGTGAAATTACTCCATCTCAAGCATCCAAGGAGGGGTAACTTAACAATTTTAAATTGAAAGGATAGATTAGCAACATATTTTAAAATGCATTAAACTTTTTAACACAAGAAACTTTGGACTATCCCAACCCTAATTATAATGACATTTAATGTCATTTAATATTTTTCACGGCTAGTTTCAAAAGTAGCCTCTAGTAAATCCCAAATAGTGTACTTATACTAAAAAATAGATCGATTTAGAAAGGAGCATTTGCTAAATTTTATTTTTTTTTTTTTTTTGTGTTTCACTGTTGAGTACTTATTTAAAAGGTGGTCGTAAATCAGACCACTTGAAATTTTCAAAACTTTGTCTAAACAATGAATTCTTGTTTCTTAATATGTTTAACTCATAACACAATGAAATTTTAATAATTCCATTACATTTTTTTTTCTTAATTATTTTTAATAAATTATTTTGTTTCTCGATATTTTTCATTATTGAAATGATTTTTTTTTTCGGTTTAAAATATTAATTACAATATTTTTTCTACAAAATTTCGGTGTGTTTTGTTCTGAATAAAAATCAAATGTCTTAAACTCTTTATCATGATCAGTTGATGTTTCATAATACATTTTCAATTAAATTCTCAACAAATATTACATTTTTTACTAAAATTTTAATTATGTTATTCGGAGTCAGACCTAAAACAAAATTGAATTTCGGTAATACCAATTTTTTATATTTTAGAATAATTTTCTTAAAAAATTACTGATATACAGTTATGGGTGTTTTATTCGTTTTTTAAAACAAAAACTATGAAATTTTAAGTTCCCCCTAATTTAAGTTCCAAGGATTTAAGTACACTTCATTTTACCCTTGAAACAGAAAACAAGGCGATATTTTTTGCAAGGTTTTACTGGAAAACGAAGAATTCCCGGTCTCACATTTTATGAACTTTCTTCTTTATTTTTACTTATAAAACATGACTTCAAATTCTTTAATTTATTTATAAATAAAGGAAATAGAAGATATTTTCAAAAAAGTTGCTGTTTGAAGAACGTATTAAATGAAAAAAAAATATATAAAGTTCAACTTTACTGTAATTAGAAAAATCAAGAAAAAGGACTAATAAAAAAGAACTAAATGGAAGTATAAGAAACGTCCAATTGATTTGATGATGAAAAGTCATCGATTTTAAAACTTGATTACCAGTTTTAACAGACAAATTTAGATTAAAAACGCTGTCTACCTATATTTGTGTATACGTGTTAATCGGTTCATTTAAAAATAAAAATATATATACGTTGTATTTTGAGTCAAAAAAGATAGAACGATTAAAGGGTTAAAAGAGTGGGATGTATCGCGGAATTGTGGTCTTTAGAAGCCGATTGACTGCTGCAATTATCTCAACCCTTTGTGGTTCTAGGTTGTCCTGTGGATGAAGCCTGAAGGTGGGAAACTGTATACCAAATGATATAACGACGTCTATTTCGCTTGAATTCCGTTTAATGAGATGGAAACCTCTCCACCAGTCCCTCTCGCACTCATCCATCCTCTCTCTCACACTCTCTATCTCTCTTTTATCTCCCTTCATATATTCTCTTCGTCCA
Organism: Zanna intricata; assembly: GCA_010016005.3. Taxonomy (NCBI): domain Eukaryota; kingdom Metazoa; phylum Arthropoda; class Insecta; order Hemiptera; family Fulgoridae; genus Zanna; species Zanna intricata. The sequence continues at coordinate 21,623 of JAAAKQ030284737.1, read as the reverse complement.
CCGATTTAACCATCATTGCTTATGAGATTGTCTAAGATAATTTGATTCAAAATATCAGACATCTTATCGTCATTAATGAAATTACCTTCCTCCTCCCTTTCGTAACCCTTTTCTTATTAACGTACTCTATTCATAACTCTACGTAGAGTTCACTGACCGAATTGAATACTCTACTAATATTCTACTGAAATAGCATTTAGTAGCACCTTTCGATTCACATTTATTTTCTGTTACTTTGAAAACGATGAATATAACGTAAAATAAGTAAGAAGAGAAATTTTGAATTGGAAAAATGCAAATTTTATACATAAAATTAATTATTCTTAAAAATTCAAACGAAATAGATGTGAGCATCATTATAAATGTTATGTTAACTTTTACCGCAATGTAATTTTGTACAATCCTGATTAATTCCTTAATTTAACAAGTTTTTCTAATAGTAAATCACATTTTAAAAAAACTCCTACGAAAAGAATATATTATTAAGTAATCCGTAAGATTACTTATGGATTAATTAAATTAATGCGTAACTAAATAATTAAATAATGTAACATCCATAATTAAATGATGTAATTGTGGTACATGGTGTGTGATATAAATGTTAAATTTTAGTAGTAAATTTACTGAATTAGATAAAATTTTAATCTTCTAGAAAAGGAAAATTGGATTCTGTTTGAAAATGCCAAAAAATAATTTTAAAAATTCTGATTCCCAGAGCACATTAAGAGCAAAGATTAAAACTAAAATAATGGAGTATTAGGCTCATTTTCAAAATTTAAATGCTAAATTTGACTGAATATAGGAAAAGGAACCGGCTAGGACATTGTATGAGAAGAAGATGTCTATTAGTGGATTTGGGTAGCAATATTGAGCAATGATGCAATAGAAGGCTTGGCAAACGGAAGGATAGAAAAAGAGGCAAATTTCAGATAATGGATGGGATTATGGAAAAGAGAAAATATGCTGGATCAAATAGGTTAGCAAATAATAGAAAAAGGTTGAGAGCAGCAGCCGCCACAGGATCGGGCCTAATGACAGAATGAATGAATATAAAATTTAGGGACAAAGACTCCTAGCCGTATATTTCTTGGAAATAGGTCATTTTTTATTTTAAAAAAAGATTTATAAATCTCAGATTGAATAATCGGAAAAATTGCTTTTTTATCGATATCTTTACCGATTGCTGAGCGACTATAGAAAACAAATTCTATTAACTTTTTAAAATTTGTATTAGTTAAATAAATTTTCGTGAAATTTTATCGTAAGAACCTTACACTTTATCATTAAACACAACTTAATAAAATTGAACATTTTTTATTTCATTTCCAACCCCTTGTAATTCAGTACTTAATACTTGGATGAAACAAATCCTGATATATTTCTATAATCTAAACTTATAAATACCTAATTTATTTATGATTAAGAAAGGAAGAATTCATGTTCGCAATAAAAACTACTTTTCACTTAAAATATGTTTCATTTTTTTTAAATAAAGAGTTTCTCTCATCATAGACATAAGTAATATGTTCATGAACTTTTGTTCAATATGAGATCGTTTATATTTAAACAAATTCTTTTAAGAGTTCAAAAAATTAATTTTTGTAATTTTTTATTTTATAATCATGAATATCTAATGATTTATTTTAAAGATAACATTTTATGGTATATTGTGAAGGAACTTTCATATTATTAATTGCAAATCTTTAAAAGATTGTTAAAATGTTTTATATTTATTCGTTCCTACCATTCAAATTTGTTTTGTTTTTTATTTTTTAGCTAAAATTCTCTTTTTAAAATTATTTTAATTATGATTTCCAAAATAGAATTAAACATCCTGTAGGAATTATCAATCCCAAATAATCAATTTATTATCATCAGATCTTAATATTATTCCTATATAAAAAATATTTAAGTTTATTTTATTTCCTGCGAAGTCATTCTAAGAGAGATCACAATTAAGCGTTATATGTAAGAACTTCATTGATACCCGACAAAACGTAACATTGTTTTCTATATTGTTATTGAAAATTTACCATTTAATTTTAAAATTTTTACTTTTACTATCCTACATAAGGAGAAGAGAAAAGGTAGTGGTGGGTGGTCCGAATGGTGGGCTTAAATTACACTATATTTGGCATTTAGTACTTCTCCAGAGTAATGTTATATTCTTATAACTTTTTTTTTTAAACAACAATTTCTCTTTTTTTTATAATCTCCAGTAGAAACCCTTATTCAAAGCGTGTGACATTATTGTTATTTATTTTTTATTACTTATATTTCTTTATCGTTAATATTTCTTTTTGATTTGTTAATTTATCCCAATCCACATCCGAGATTAATTTTTTGCAGAAAAGACAGGTGAAAAAATTTTTCGAGTGTTATGGAGCCTGCCTAACGCCTCAACTCAAGCCCCAACATCTCTACCTTGCGAATTAGGGGTTCTTCTGTTTCACTTTCCGTACCTTAACCAAAGATTTCCGTTTGCAGGCGCCGAGATCCCACCTTTTCGTTCTTTACCATTCTTCTACATAATGAAACCACCATACCGCCTTGTAACAAGGGATCGAGCCAAGATCTCGTGGAAGTAGGATTTGCCGACAGAGCTGACCGACTGCCTGTGTAGAAAATTCTATCTCGTTTGACAGTAATAATAGATAGATATTGACTGTCATTTATCGGTAAAACCTATTCAACATCAGTTTTATCACCAGTGCTTTTTATTAGCCTTTGTCCCTTGCTACAACTTTTCCTTAATTTCGTATGACGTTTTTTTTTTGAGACCACATTGGACACATTAGTCATCCATATTTCAGTTCCTCTCTAATTTCTATTTTAGTCTGGCCTTTCGATTCTCACAGAATTTCTTCATTCTGTCGCATCGTTGCTTCCTGATCTCCACTTTATATAACTTTACTACATGGAAATTAGTCAAAAAATCGAGTCTACGGAGACAAATATTAGATATGCTGACCGTGATGGATCGTGAATGAAATTATGATATTTGAAATAGAATCGGGGTCACAATATCATTATTTTGAGTGAATTCAAAAATAGGAGTTATGCTAGTATAGTCCCTTTCAAGAATGACCGATGAACGAATTCCTAATTGTGTCTGTACGTGGATCCCAAACAGACGTAGAAATCTCGGAAGATCTAGAAAGAAATGGAAGGATGGTATAAATTTACCACGGAAAGGAAAGAACTATCCGGTGAAGATATTTTTTACAAACAATAACGGTGATTTGGAGATGGTATATAGTTGATTCTGTACTTCAACCCCAATACTAACAATAACTTGTATTTATTTTAGTTTCTTTTCTGTATCTATATTTATTTATGCTATTATATAGTAGTATATATTTTTTTAAATGTTGATGGTTTAAGGATATTGAATTTCGATATCAACTTCTGCAGAAAATTATTATGAATTTTAAAAAATTTTATGTCATCTTTTAATGTGGCGGTGACCCATGAGAACCCATCCTCGCTTGAGCGATGTAACACTCTGCAGATTTTTATATCCTGATCTGAGAAGTTCCATCGATGTAAACTGAGGTATAGAACATAATTGGCATAGATTTGACTTTCAATTCGATACTAATATTTTCATTACATTTAGTTAAGAAAGGTCGCAGAGAGGCAGAAGAACTTCTAGGACTACTAGAATCTATGATCCTTGACAATGTGAAACTAAGTCAAAATGTTCTGAAAGACTTAAAGAGCAACAAACTACGATCAACTCCAAATCGAATTCAACCTTCAAGGAATATGATAGATTTTAAATTAGCTTTTGATTAACGCTCTGAAATGGACTGTCTGAGTTGGAAAGAAATTTAAAAAAGTAACATAATTAAAATATTGTATTTAGCGATTTGCCAAAAATGGAACGATGAAACTGCTGGATTTTACTGTGCTGAAAACAAAGTAGTTCTTGAAATACTTGAGCAGTATCCTCCTGATTTCATGAAAAATTTGATTTTGGGAAAAAAATCTTTATCTAGATATTTTATTTTTTCCGGTAAGTTGTAAATAACGACAACTTTGAGGGTATTAAACCATACATAATTTCTAAATAAGCTATTTCCAATTTTTTAAATTCTAACGCAAACAGCTCGAGCGAAGCAGGCGTGGATGCTAGTTTTATTGCATTTTGTTTTCGTTTCTTAAAATTTTGTTTAAATTTGATAATAAAATTTTATTTTAATAATCATTTAAATTACGTGAAGTGGTTAAATATATTTTAACGCATTTTATAGCTATTATACTGCAATAAAAAAAAATTCCTTTTTATTCAATTTAATTGAATAAAAATAATTTTTTTTATTACAAAAGTATATATAATTAAATTTAATTTGCAATAAAATATTTTTTTCTTCAATAAAATATCAGTTAGATACACATT
>JAAAKQ030284737.1:1609-17121 GCA_010016005.3 Zanna intricata | reverse complement strand
ACAAAAGTATATATAATTAAATTTAATTTGCAATAAAATATTTTTTTCTTCAATAAAATATCAGTTAGATACACATTTATAATTAAAAAACCATTTATACTATATTTAAATATTTTTCACTGTAATATCCTTTCTTTAATCTCATTTACTATTTTTTTTTTCTCTAATCATCTATCTAATAAACCACACAAACGATAGATAAACATTAAATTAAATAGTAAAAAAAGAAGCATTATATGCACACAGTTCTTTCTTTTATAGAAGCGTGTTTAAAGACTATATAATACTTTTTTCCTCCCTGTTATCTGTCAACATTAAATATCTCAACACGTTATAACTAACGTTTCAAACGAACGACTATAATTTTTGTTTATGATAATTATTGTGCCTGCTTTATTTAAAAGAAACATTACTACAAATCACGTTATATTCGTTGCGTTAATTTAAATTATAGTGTTATAAAAAATTCAAGGATGATTTTGCGCGTGATGTAAGATTTTTTAAAATTTTTTATTTTATTATTCCATTAACTAATTTTTATCGACTCTTGGATGAAAAGTACGGTATACTTCGGTCGCATGTTGGGAATTGTGGGAGGATGGAACGTATACGTTTTGAGGAATGAGAAGTACGAAAATACCATTCATTTAAAATGCAATTTTCTTATATACCATATATGTAAATATCAAACCGGAATTTTTGTTCAGAAAATACACGTTTATTGTATGAAAATGATAAAAAATAATTTATTCCAAGTATTGTTCATCGCTAGCTATACATTTTTTCCATCTCTCTGACAATGTACGGATGTCACGCCAATAAAACTGTTACTCTTTTGAGGCAAACCAGTCATCGATCCGTTTTCATAAGAAGTGAAGCGCTGCTTGTCCCATCAATCCAAATAAACAGTATTCGGACGAAGCCAAGTCTGGTGAATAAGCCTCATGCGAAAGTATTTCCCAACTAAACGTCTCATTCGTTTCCTTAACCGGTTTTGCTGTGTGTGATAGTGCATTATCATGAAGCAAATATTCTGATCGTTTTCTATGCAAAACTTGATTCAAATCGACCATTTGTTGTCGGTAGCGTTCAGTATTAACGGTTTTGCCAGGTTTTAGCAGCCCATAATAGATCATCCATAAAACACAGAGCATTGTCTTCTTTCCATAGCGATTTGACCTGTTTGGCGGTTCGCCTGGAGTTACCCGTGATAGTTTCCGCTTAGGATTCTCGAAATACATCCATTTTTCATCACTTGTCACAATTTGATGGAGAAATTACTTTCTTTTGTATCTAGCGAGCAGAATTTCGCAAGTGGTTAATCGGTATTCTTGCTGCCTTTCATTTGGTTCATGTGGGACCTATTTTCCCATCTTCTGGATCTTTCCCGTGACTTTCAAAGTATGGAGACAGCTTTTCGTGTTACATTTAATTGATCCGTGAGTTTTTGTTGCGTTAGAGCGTCTTTCTTATCCAGCAATGCTGGCAATTAGCTGTCTTCAAACTTTTTCGGTGGTCTTTCGCGTTCTTCGTTTTTCACTTCAAAATTGCCACTTTTGAATTTTTTAAACTACTCAAAGTACTATGATTTACCAAGAGCATGCGTACCATAGCTTTGACAAGCAGCCGATGTGATTCTGCAGTAGTTTTCTTTAAATGGTAACAGAAAATCAATACTGTCCCCAAATCGTACTTTGTAGGCACAAGATGTGACATGTTCAACTCTATTAAAAGATATGCTGTTGTATAAAACTTGTATTGTTGTGAGTTGAAAATCTGTCAGCTGTTAAACAAAGAAATGGCTTCAATGACACGATTTGACGGTAACTACATTGACAGCTAGGACTATATATGGACAAATTCCGGTTTCATATTTACACACCTGGTATATATATATATATAAGTTACATTACTAAGAATAGCCTGAGATAATATGATGCATTATATTTCATAAGCCACATGTGTTGCCTATCCCAAGTTTCCAGGAAAAGCCACCGTGAAAAAGAATATAATGCAGCAGTTGCAACCTTTTGTTTATTTATTCTAATTATAAGATTAATTAGTCAGTCTTAACAGTAGCCCTCATGGGGTAAAGTCACTACAGAAGACTCGTTCGATATAGCATCATACTATTTATATTTAATTCATCACATGCACACGGTACAATTCATGAGCAAAATGCTGTAAAACTATTTAAATGTAAATTAAATAATCAACAGTTAATTATTAACAGTTAAATGGATATTAATTGTAATAATATTAATCGTATAAAAATAAAATTCCTTTTTTTAAAAACGTAACTTGTTGAGTATTAAACTTAATTTGTATATATAAGTTAACTTATAAACTTAACTTTTATATATATATATATATATATATACCAAAAGGCCTATGTATAAAATTTTTAGCTCAAAAATCTCCAAAAACACTAGATTAATTTCATTAAAATTTAGATATGCGATAGTAGTGTATCTCCAAGTTATGCATGAAAATTTAATGGAACTGGTTGATAGTTACTAAGTTACGCTCAATTTAAGGTCAACAACAGACAACTTAACCTCAGTTTGAGATTATGTTGACTTTGTCCTGTGCATTTTTCATACGCGCTTATTTAGTGAATCACAGTGGTGAATGAGTGAGTGAGTTCAATTAGATGCTTGTATGTATTGTTTACTCGATATTTTTAATTATTTCATCGAATTACGGTCGTAATAATTTAATTTTCTTATAAACAGAAAATATATTTTAACATAAATAAAAACAAGTTATATTTCTTTTAGTTATCTCATTTAATTTATTTTTGTTATATTTCTGTCGCAAAATTTATACAAAACAACTAAAAGTCGATTTTCCTGCGTAGTTCTGCGCAAGACTTTTTTACTGCAGCCTAATAGCCATAAACTGCATTTCAACAGGGCAGAATTGTTGTAACGAAATCTTGACTTTTAGGAAAGGAAAAAAATAAATTATTTTTAATGTTCTTTTAAGAGTTACGCTTATAATAAGCATTACGCTAAACACATTTTCAGTAAATTTAGCTACATGTGACCGTTCCCTGAAAAAACTAACGTGTTTATACATCGTATGGCGAATACATTAAGTAAGTTTGTAAGTTTATACAATTTTGACAAAAAGTGTTGAAATTGATGCAATATCAATTCCTATTAAAATCTATTGTTTTGAAGGTTTCAAAACTTTGTTTACATGTTGTGTAACACTTCGAAAAATTTCGGAATTTTTACTTTTAATTCAGTTTAATAAGTTTTGAGGTCACGAATTAGAAAAAAATAAACTACTTACACTTTCTCAATGCAGTCGTGCGGTCATCTACCTTGGACATTGATCCTTCCTTACTCTTATTCCGATGTGACTTCCCTCCTTCATTACTTTTCCACTACTCAGTAGTTTAATTTTCTCTTTTCGCTGTCTGATGGCAGATAAAATCATACATTTTTTATAGTTTAAATTTAAAAATAAAGTTCAGTAAAATTATTTAATTTTACTTATATTTCTAAAATGTAATATTAATAATAATTAATTAATTAAAGAAAAAAAGAAAAAGAAAATTATTATTATTAACTAATAAATTATTTAAGAAAATTATTATTTTCAACTAACGAACAGTTCGTTATTGAATTCCATATGTTTGTACGTGTGTGAACACTTTTTATCTCGGATTTTGATTTTTTGAATCGAATTAAGCATCGATAGAGGATTGCAAAAATTCACGAATGACCGCCACTGGCCGTCGGATTCACCTCAAAATGGCCGCCAAAGTTAAAATTTCGAAATAATCATTATACAGTAACAGTGTAAGCTATCAATTTCAGTGTAAACCTTAATGTAAGGTTTAAAAAAAGGATAATATATATATATTTTTTTTAATATACCTAATGTTTACGTTTCTATCTGTTCAACTATTGAACATTAAGCAACTCCTCCCCTAAGGCCCAGTGAGATGAAGATAATATATATGACATGTAAATGAGTTGTAGTATTGTACAGAATCAAGCCTACCCGAGACTTGTGATTAATTGAACCCCAGTCACCAAAGTACACCTTGAATTCAGATCCGTATAAAAGCAACTAACCTTTACTAAGATATAAACCTCAGAACCTTCGACTCCGAAATTTAGCTGTAAAATACTCGTAAATGATAAAATATATAAATATAAAATTTGTAAATGAAGTGTAAGACCCAAATTGGCGGATAAATTAACTTTTTAATTATAGCAAAAAAATACAATACAACCGCCAAAACGTAAAATATAAAGCGTAAGTATACATACCTACGGTAAGTATACACACATAGAGATGATACCTTTGTTAGAAATAAATTAATAATTTAAAAAACGGTAATAATAGTAAGAAGAAGAATTTTCGCTCGGGAAAGTCTCACTAGCTTTTTCATTGACGACTGGGTTTTTTTAACATTGGAAATATGATTTAATTATATTTTTAAAAATGAATGAAAACATTTATCTATATTATATTAACTGCGTAACCTGTATAAACGGATCCTAGTCTTCGATCGAGGTTCTGGTGAAGTAAATTTGATGCAAGCATATGTTTCATTTGGTCAAACCAGTTGAAACTAAGGGATTTGCACAAAAATAGAAAGTAATGGAGAAGTTCAACCAAAAAGAATATTGTTGAATTTTACCCAAAAAATAATTTACTCCTACACACATATACAAAATGAGTGATGTTAACGATTTGAGATAGTTATGGGATATCAAAACTGTGGGATACCAGGAAGTAAAAACAAGTGCCGATCTATATAATTACAGAATTACTACTTTACGGTGTTTGAAATTTTTGTCCGCCATCTTGGATCCGTACTTTGAATCAAATTTCTTTTTTTTAAATAGGAAATGTACAAGTGATACAATTTTATGATAAAAACGATAACGAAACCAATACCTCTCGATAAATGCCTTCATTTCTTCATAAATTCCCTCCAGTTATAAGCACTGAAAATTACGAATACGGAAAAATAATAATAAAACGAGATAAAACGCCCCGAAGTAACTTTTTTATTTCGTATTACCTTCAGAAAACCAAACTTTAAACAGTTAATGTCGAAATTAAGGCCAAAAAATGAATAACAACAGTCTTCACGGTAATAAATAACATTAATAATACACTATAACTAATAATCTGCAGGGGCTGTCACAAATTAATTCTCTAGCTCAATTTATTGACTAACTGATACCAGAGACCAAAAACTGCCACTAATGATTGAAAATCAATAGAGGTCAAAAGTTTTGCAAACCTTGTTGTAGTAGTGTAACAAATAATTAGTTATTGTGTATTATTATAATTATTAGTATTATTAATTATTCTAATAAATAATACTAATAATTATAATAGCTGTTATTATTAGTTTTTTACCCATAAATTCCAATAATAACTATTTAAAGTTTGTTACTGGATGTAGATCTGAAAGTAATAATAAATAAAAATGGTATTATGGGGCGTTCTACCTCATTTTATTTCTAACGCGATTTTTTTCCCTTTTCGCAACTTTCATAGATTATAGCTAAAAAACGAAGGCATTTATTGAGAAACCGTTTTAGCTATAGTATTTCTTGTAAAATTTTATATTAAATGTATTTATATTAAATCATTTACGTCCACTTCTTATATTAAAAAAAAAAAAAAAAGTTTCATTCAATATGACCAACGAAAATTTCCAAAAACCATAAAGTAGTAATTTTGTAACTGTGTACCAAAATATTACTTATAAGCTACGATAATTTAACTTTAAAATTATGAATATTTAATTTATTAAAAAATAAGCAAAAAGAAATAGTATTATATTATTAAAGTTATTATATTGAGTTTTTATAAAATCTTAAAAAATTCTGTTTTTTTTTCATAACGATTGTAATAACAGAGTACATAAAAAAAATCAAATAAATAAGAATAATTTAACATATTACTTCAATTTTATAATGATAAAAAACTACTACATTAGCGAGGTTTTTTCCTATTTTCAGAAAGCAAACATAAATGCTGTACGTACACGATGTATCATTTAATAAATATAAGCAACAAATGAAATTTGTTTAACGAAATAAAACATAGAAGAAAGACATTTTTTAACATTAAAAATGGAAGATATGTAATGGAATATGTACAAAAATATAATATGAAACAATAGAAAATTAAAAAAATGGAGATATAAGAAAAGAATTTCCTTTTAGTTAGGATACATTTAAATGAAAAAAGAATTTATTAAATATTAAAAAGGCAAGGTTTATAGTTTGGTATATAAATAGTCAAAAATAATAAATAGGCTAATTTCATAACTTTAGAGCAGCTACTCTCAATATTTTTAGCTTATATTTAGCAATATTCCACGATCCCCAAAAAGTAAAAAAATATATAATGAACATTTTGCGATCCCCCAACCTCAACCCAATGAAACCTAGTTAAAACTATTTAGCTGCGGCTGTTTGCTAAACTACGCAATGAAATGAGGGAAAAGAAAGAAATTTCTTCTTTTGGTCCGTGGGGTAATTGTTAAACCGGTAATTGGAATTGCAGATGAATTAATAATATTTTTCCAGGATCATTCAATGTTTATACAGATTAGGATTAAGTTTTCAAGTGTACATTGCTGTTGGCTTACGAAGGTAATGTATTTCTGCATTTAAACGACTGGAATGTAAATTTACAAGGATGAGATAAAAACATTTATTAATGGCAGACAAAGTTCATGATTTCATTAAGAAACTTGATATCTGGATTATTCGCCTACAAAGCAAAAATTTTGATATGTATCTACTTAATTGCGAATATATTGAGTAAAATCTAGATGAATACATTATTTTTCACCACAGTTTGGATAGCATGAAGATACATTTACGCAAGTTAAAAATTCAGTTGGTGAAGTATTTTTCTGAAAATAAAAATGATTTCTCGACGGGTACTCAATTCATTAAGTGAAAACGTTGTTGCAGCTTCTCAGTTACCGGTTGAGATTCGCGACTAACACATCAAAAATGTAGATACGTTTTGGCTTACTTGTCGAAGAGAATACGGAAATTTAATCACAGAAGCATTGAAAATATTAATCCATTCCGCCACGTCTTACCTCTTTGAAAAGTGCGCTAAAATCTAATTATCCGGGCGATGATAACATGAAGACGTTTTTCCCCCACAAAAAACACAAAAACAAATCTAATTATAGGAATCGTCTTTTATCACTTGAAAACAATTTGCTTTTGTGCGTTTCTTATATAAATCCAAGTATGGAGATACACTTTTAAATGAAAAACAAACCCAACTATCTCATTAATTTATTTTCTTTACATGTTTACTTATAAATGTAAATAAAAGTTATAATAAATGATTTTATATTCCCATCTAGCACTATAGCTATAGAAGGGAAAGTAAGGTAATCGATAGAATTATGGGTATATGCGGTTTTCATTTGATACCTAAGAAACCCAAAAAAAAAAAGGATAGAAATTTTCCGGATGTTCTTATGTACGTGTGTGTGTGTGCTCGGTGTCAGGAGTCGCACCCTAAACCACCTTATATTTCCAGACCAATTTTGAACTCGGTCAGATTACTGTATGGGGCATTAATCCCATTAGATTTTCAACTTAAAAGGTCAAGGGAGTGAGGTTGTAGAGCAAAGTCACCCTTAGTATCTCGAGATTTCATCTAATTAAGGTGACATTTTTCTTAAGCACACTTGTTAACAATTAAAAAACAATATTTCTAAGAAAAATATTTTCTATAAATATAGAAAAAATGCTCTAAATAAACTAGTGGCTAAGTATGTATAGCACCCCGTCTCACCACAAGGAGCGCTAGTGTAGCAATGACTTAACAGCTGCTGTAGTCGACCGCTATGTTGTAATGTCACTGGTGAGCGGTAGAAATAAATGAATCATGTTATCAGCTTTTTTCTCATAAAGTGATTTCATTATTGATTACATGTAAAATTGTAACATAATTTCAGGATCCCCCTTTCACATCACCGCGACCCCCAGGTTGAGAAAGCTACTTTAGACATAAGTACGAGAAAAAATCTTAGATAACATATTATGAAATAATATGTTAAATCAACACGAAAGAAAAGTTTTACTAATTTATTATATGAAATTAGTCTATATAATAACAGGCATATGAAAATAGTGCTGTTTACAGATGACGGCTGTGACGTAAAAAAAAAATCAAAAAAAACACAAACTTTATGATATATTTCACAACTTATTATTAAATTATTAAACATACACTACCTGCTGTTTGAAGGTATCGGTTAAAATATATATTTATTTTTTTGTGAAGACAAATAAAAATGCAGAAGTTACATGTTAGTTAAAGAAAAAAATAACAGCTTATATAAGCAAAAAATTAAATAATGAGAATCTTTCAAATATGTGTACGTACTAAAAATTCCAGTTTTCTTTAAATTTCTTCTATTTGACATCAGCACCATATTAAAATAAGGAATTACAAATTAATATTAATTTGATACAACATCAAAATGTCGAAATTTAAGAAAGAATTGAAATAATATAATTTTTACTTTTTAATACGCTTTTACGTTACATCAGTTTTGTATATTTTTAGTAAATGATAAAAAAAGAAAAAAAAATACACTGATGGTTGATGGTTTAGGGGTATTGAATTTCGATATCGTTGTCGACTTCTGCAGAAATTTGATGGGCTCCAAAGCAACCAAAAAATAAATATTTGTAAAAAACATATTTGTATACGCAGCAGGACTGTTCCAAGTTAAAGAATAACACTCTTACAGGACAAAATCTTTCTAAATTTGATTGAAAATGGCTTTTTTAGTATAGATGTTAAAATAATTTTGTATATTTTGTGTAGGTTTTAGTTAATATAATCAGAAGTAACTAATAAGCGCACTTATTCAATTGCAATCTTATCTTTACATTCATTTCTGATTATTTTGTTTAATATACGAGTAAGTTAAAGTAAATTATTTGTAATTTAGTTCTTTTTTTTCTTTCTTATATTTTAATGCTTTTCAGATAAAAATGCATTCTCTTGGTCATTATTACTAGTAAATTTATATATTTATGAAAAATCTTATTTTTACAATCATAATGATTCAAATGCATGTAACATTTGTTATAGTATGATCGGTGTGGTATTAAATATGCTGCACCAAATATTCATCTTCGCACAAAATTGTTTCTTTTCTTTTGATTTTGATCCAAATCCTTGAACCATGAGTTCCCAATATTTTAATTCTGTTTTAAAGTATTGATCCCTTTTATTTTGTAAATAATCATCAACATCTAGTGTTCTACCTGACAGCAGGTCCCTTACCACATCGCTGTCTCCACCCGTTTCAGTTCCAAGCCTTTGGTGCGGAGCCTTCTTGAAATACAACATTATTTGGACTAGAAATCGAAGTTACACATCTGAAAAAAATAAAAGGGGTTCAGAATAATTTTCTCCAGTGGCTGCGGTTTAAATTCAGCCTTTAGAATCTCAATATCACCGAACTTCGTTATCTGTTTGGTCTTCCTACGTTAATAGCTAGAAGAGATGGATCTCCTTTCCTTTTAGATACTATAAGTAAAGTATAATGTATTTTTTCTTTTTTCAGAGAGTGTGATGTTTGGAGGAGCTGAAGGGTTACGGCCCCGACTGGCCGCCCTATTAGTCTCCGCAGCGTTAATCACGCTTTTTTTGGGACTTCATCTTACTCTATATGATGCAGCCCTCTATGAGCTTCAACAAAACTCCTCTCCACCACCTCTTAATGCCGTCCTTAGCGTTCCCGCGCATGTACACTTTCCGCGAACCAGCAGACGACTTCCTCAGGTAAGTTTTTTTTCACTTTATTTTATTTTATTATTGCAACTATTATACTTGGATAAGGATAAAGATGTTTACTTTATAATTCGATTATGCTTAAATATTAAAATCCTTCGTTAATATTATAACTGAATTATCTGATGTTACTTTATTTATTAATTATTAAAATTAATTATTATTTATTATTAAAAAGTAAATTTTTTCTAACGTTTATTTAATAAAGAAAACCAATATTTATTATCAAATTACTTAATTAACCATTACACTATATTATAAATAGATTTCTTAAATATCTATTAAGTCCTTTTAAATGAATAATCTCGTACATTAGAATCGGCAATAGAATCAAATATAATTATTATTTATAAGTCCGAGTTTTATGTGAACAGGCGGCGGTATGATTTTATTTCTCAATTAATGATAAGTGTTTTACATTTCTTCACCAAAAACACAAAGTTCTGCCGCAATGGCTAGTTCTTTACTTGGTAATGACTTGCTGCTGAATACCAAGCTCTTTCATCAGGCCATCGATATCAGTACAAACGCACATTTAATTTTTCATAGTAAAATAAGTTGGAAGAGTTTTACTTCGTATTCTAAACGTAATAACTTTTGTTTTTTCCGCTAAAAGGTTCCACTGTTTAAGTCTAGACTACAAAAGTTCAGCTTGCTGCTTTGATAACTTTAAATCGCCAACTAAATCTTTTTCATCAGATACAGGAAGAAATTCTTCAATATCTTCTACATCTGCTTCATTTTCAGATTGTTCTTCTAGCAGTGTCGGATTAGAGGTGGTACAGGTACAGGTTACTCCTCTCCATGTGGTACCGGCTTTACAGCTGAGGATACATCTGTATATTTTATGAACTTTTTATTTTTGAATGAAAATCCAATTATACTTGTCATACAAGTCCTTAAGTACTTATGCTACAGGTCCTTAGGTTCACGGCAAACCATCGGTACAGCTAATGACATGATGGCTTGTCGTTTCCTGGCAAAACACTAATAAATCTGTGAAACACAATATACAGTATAGACAAGTAAAGCCAGACTGAATAAGATTTTAAGCTCTGTAGTAGGCAACAACAGATGTCTGCATGACGTCATCATACAGAATGTCTGTACGTTTCTACTTCTAAATAGTCTTATTGTCTTATTTGATACAGTGTATATATTTATATTTTTCTTTCTTAAACATGTATGCATATTGTTTAAAAGTAAACATACAGAACTATTCTTAATTGTAACCATTAGTTGATCAGAATTAGTTTATTATGAAAACTTTTACAAATGTACGATTTACGTAAAACCTTTACGTGGTAACAATTTCAATAGCATATTTGAAATTATCACCCAAATTACAGTGAGAAAATTTTTGTGCAACATGTTAGATACAAATTTTGTGACTAGTGAATTATTATCGTATATAAAATATTTTAATAATTCTTAAACAAGAAAATTAATAACTTGTCTAGAATTTTGGAACATAATTTTCATACTTTAATGTAATTTTTTTTTTTTATAAAGTTTTCAAAGTTATTAAGTTTTTTCTAGATATCTTATCACGGTGTAATATTGTAGAAATTTAATAGAAGCAAAAATTTAGTTAACAAGTAAACCTTTTACCTTTTTTTTTTTTAATTAAAAAATTATTTTATTATTAGACTAGCATAATTTAAATAATATATTGTTCGTTTTTGTAATTATATGAGATCTCTAATTGGAATAAAACAAAATTAAGTATAAAAATTCGGTTTTTAAATTTTTTATCTACTTAAAAACTATTCAATTTTAAGGCAAGTATGCAGATCAGTATTTTATACTACTTTTCTTGTTTTTATTACATTCTTATTATTACATTATATATATATATATACACACACACACACACACACACATTATATTATTGATTATAATCTTGTTTTCTTTTTAATTTTTTTAAATCATTAAAAAAATCTGACGTGGACACCATATGACTTCCTTGTTCGACTATTAAATATTAAATTACATATACACATTTTTAAAAGTACATAACATTTTATTTCACTAGTAACTTCTGATTTTTAGATTTTGTTTTTTTTTTTTATGTAAAAAGTTTTTTACAGTCTCGGATTAATAATTATTAATAAATCTTTAAAAAAAAGGTTAAAAAAAGGAAATGAATTAGAATTCGAACCGATGTGCCTTCTCCTTGTAAGAATAAAATATTTCATTAATTAAAATTTTATTTGGCTATAACTCGGGAAAATTGGTACCACTTAAGATATATCATTGAAAAGCTCTCAATGACGGCTTATTACTACAGTTAAGAAAAAGTCCAAAATCCAATATTTTGGGCTTTTAAGACATTTTTGGTTCAGTCGATTGCAATCAAAAGGAGAGGTGCGCAACTAGATGTTACAACAGTCTTAAACATTCTACATTTAACATCCTACGAGTAATCGTTTTTGAGTACATACGCACAGCTAATCGTTTTTTATACGTACATACGCACATACAGACATCACGCCGAAACTAGTGAAAATTGGATTCAGGGATGGTCAAAATGGATATTACCATTGAAATCTGAAAACGAAATTTTTTGCGATCACAACTTCCTTTATTTCGTACAAGGAAGTAAAAGGTCTGTTCTTTTTTTTTATTATTAAATCCTCTTTTTACCTTGAGTGTTTTTCTATAAATTTTTCTCAAAAATTGTTACAAACTGTTGTGTGTAAAAATCAAAATAAGAATTTATTTTTGTGTGAATATAAACAATTAAAGAACAAATACTTCTCTTGTTGAACTATGTATTTGTTGAAGCTAACTATTTGTGTTAATTGGGCAGCGAGACAATCAGGTTTAACTCTAACTTTCAATCGATATACGCAGTATGTAGGCTGCACTACCACGTTGATAGAATGCCTGCTTTACCGGTTGAATTTTAAACCGTGCGATGACTTTTAGTGAAGCCGAATTGATACGATTTGGTTCGAATTTAACCTCAGGCCTATCAATTAGCTTATTAAATTTCAGCATGTTACAAACTATGATTCCTATTGTTAAATCATCTCTAGTTCTATATCTTTCTCTCGTTATACGTTATCCATCTCTTAATTAATCATTATAGTTAATTACTTAAGTTCGTAGTAATTACGAGAGCATCTTATTTAACCAATTCAGAAGATGATTGATTTTTAGATTTAAATAAAAACTATGCTGATTTTATGTCAATATTGTCTTTGAAAAGCTCAGAAAAATCATTTTTATACGGTACCATTTTTTCCAGATATATTGCGGTAATGTTCAAATACGCATCCATGAATGTAGCGAATGTCACGCTGAAAGGATTGCGTATTTGTTTGTTGTATATTGTACTGAAGGCTTTACTTGTTAGTACCCACCAATACTCGCGCACTCACAAACTTATTATTATATTCAACACTAGCAGCAGACATATTTCGAAATATAAGATGCATTTTTTCTTTACCACCTGATCCATTGAGGTAATCAGAATAAGATGTTATTGGATTATAAATAAAAAACTTGAAAATTATGAGTTTCCACGGGACTGTTTAAAAAAAAACTATCAGTCAACCGATATATTTGCATTCATCCATACACTTAATACTGAATTCGAATTTAAGTCGTTCTCTTCCATTTTATTCTTAAATACATTCAAGAAGGGGTCTCTTGTACCAGAAATATCAAGAAAATGATAATTAAAATAATGGGGAAAAATAATTCTCTATTTTTCGGTCGTTTACCCGCAAGAAAAACTTTCTAATACTTGAAAAAGATAAGTTTTAAGTTTTACAATCGATGGCAAAAGATTACATCTTCCAAAATTCTGAATTTGTTAAAATGAGGTTGAAATTTACAAAAGAATAAGATGTTTTTCTAAAAGGTTGAAATTTACTAACAATTTTTTTTTTCTTTCTAAAGTAAACCGTACTTTATTATGTATGTGAAAAATAGAAAGAATTATGATTCATTTTCTTTAAATTATTCTATAATTTAAAATAAACAGTTGTTTTATGTAAACAATTTTTCTTTACTTTTTTTTTTTTTTAATTTATAGTTCTGAAGTAACTATGATACATCCCAGAACTGTTTAATGTTAAATTTTTTTTTTTAATTGAGATTTTATTTTCTCAGTTCATATTCCTTTATTTTTTTAAATCGTTAAAAATTTTAAAAATAAGTAGCATTACCAATTATAATACCATTTATTTTCATTGGCTATTTAATTCTTCTTTTTTTTTTGAGATTGCCGGTAAAAGTTTTAAAAATAGCCTGATTGGTGTACGAGCCTAGCGCAGATCAGTCTAGCGTGATCAGCGGTAGGACAGCTACCTTGCTACCCCCAACCGTGCAGGAATTCCTTTGAGCTCTGTTAGGCTTTACAGCCGATGAAAATTTTTTCCTCTTTCAGATTTGAGATCATTGGCCAGATTCCACCAGTAACATAAGGCAGGGCCTTACAATGGGTTGCTACCATCCGGTGCCAGATAACCCACATTTCTTTTTACAGAACCGATACGCCTCCTTCACCACGCTTCCCCTCGACTTGCAAAGATGGACGCGGGCTTGGGACCGGCTTTCAGCAATATTACAATATTCTTAGTAAATCTTCCAATATATATTTCATCTTAATTATTTCATTCCTGTTTATTTTTGAATCAGGAAACTAATTATAATTTCGTGTAACTTGATGACGAAGCATATTAACTATTTAAAATTATTAAAAGTTAAAAAGAGCTCACTTTCAAATTATATTGATTTTATTCAGAGGAGCTATTTATTTATTAAAACCTTCTTTAGTGGAGTTTGAGGTTGATTTGCTTTTGATATCGCCAATCTTAATAATTTTATATGTAATTTCTTTAGTGTATAAACGAAAGATATATCCAATGTAACAAATATAACTTGTCGTTTAATTTTGTGCGTTTTTAAATGTCATATTACTTAAATTTATTTCCATGTTTTGACAAAATATTTATTACTACTAAATTTTTCTTGTTCTCATGCGATATATTATTTTCGATTTTCGGCTCTTCTGTCCATGCTAAAAATATATATGCACATTTATATACATTTTAATTTTTCTGAACTGTTGAAATTTTAGATTATATAAGTAAATATAAATTTTGTAATAATAATGATGTATATAATCAAGTGAAATAATGAATAAAATTCCGTGGTTATCTAAAAAAAGATAAAAGAAAGGTTTCATTATATTAAACATGTTTAAAAATCAACCTTATTTTCAGTTCTAAGCAAGTAAAATGTGTAATTCTTGGGTATTTCTAAAATAAAAGAGATTAAAGACCAACATATTACTAAAGAGGAATTGTACTTTTTCTCCATGGGCTTTTTCTTGTACGGGTTAATTGTTAATTTATGCATGCTTCATCTTCTCACCTCTTCACCATTCTTCAATAAAGTTATTAACGTAATATCAGCTGTTGCAAAGGTATCGAAAAGTTATTTACTAAGGATAGATTAACTGCCAATATCATGGAGTAGGAGAGAAAAGACAAAAATCCTATTAAAGGATGAGGCTACGTTATGACGTTGACAATATTCTCTTCGAGATGGCTCCGTCATGATAAACGGACCGAGTAATTCAATCGGATACGCAGACTTAAACAGTTATTTAAAATAAAGAAAAAATTATGAATATCAGGAAATTCAGGCAAATTTTTTTCTTTATT
>JAAAKQ030284715.1:0-10402 GCA_010016005.3 Zanna intricata | reverse complement strand
ACGTTTAATTCATTATACATTTTTTTTTAATATTGAGTGTGGTGTTTTTTTATTTAATGCGCCTCCAGCTCAAACAATTTTTTTAACCTATTTTTGCCTCTTATGAACTCTTCTTAAACATAATAACAATGTTAATCTAATTTTAATTTCATTTGATAAATTTCTGATAAATTAAATTAGAAATGGAAAAATAAATGGTATTGTTGAGTTGCAGTCTACAATGATTCTTTTTTTTTTACTAAAGATGTGCTCCCGTCTATTTTGTTCCTAATATGTTTTTCCTACAATCAATGAAAGGTTAGCTAACGAAATATATTAAACTTTCAACTTAAATCTTTTTTCCATCTCAGATAATCTATATATGGTTATTCTGATAGAAATTTATTTGCATCCATTTCAATTCAAATAAATCAGTACCCATCCTTTAGATTCAATATATTTGTCTCCATTTAATTTTGCATAAAACTTCTCTTCTTTTCATTTTGTTGCCAATATCTACTTTTATTTCGATAATAAATTTAATCTGTTCCGCAAAGTTATTTAAAGACAACTTCAATCAGACATATTTATGGCGAAATAAAATCTTTATAAATATTTCTGAGCATATTTTATGTAAAATTTATTAACTTAATTTGTTTTATTCTGGCATTTATCAACTATGCACAAAATATTCCAATATTTTTGTTTTAAGAATTTATGATCTTGCCATCTACCCACATTATTGAATTATATTTCTCTTATTATAGACTGAATATGATGTATTAGATTATGTATTTAATAAAATATGATTATAATTGCAAATAAATGTCATAAAGACAATTCAGTAATATGTTTTTGTTCTATTACAAAAAGTTTTAACAATGAAAAGGAACTCCCAATACATTATTTTCGTTTTACTTGGATAATAGTTTTATCTTCAGTATCAGTCAGGAGTGCGTACTTGTTTCTGACTCAGTTTCAGTAATTCATTCTAATTCCGTTTTTTTTTTTCGTTAGGCGTAATCTTTTTTCATTTCCTTTTGTTAACCTTTTTTCACTTTGCTTTTTTATTTTTTTGTTTTTCATTAGGGTATAATCTGTTATAGTATATTTTTCAAGCTAGAAACTATGTAAAATTGAGCTACCTAAATAAAAGGAAACATATTCATATTTTTAAAACCTATAATCGATGGAAATTACTTACTGTTGTTTTAATAACTGTCATTTTATATTCAACGCACATCTTTCATTTTGTAAAAAGTTTCCTTAACCATTAGAGTTAGTTTTCTTAACTTAAGAGGTTTATTAACCATAAATTCCCTGAGCATGAAATGTTCTATTTGCTCAGCAGCAATTGTTGCTTTTGAATGAGATGAACCAAATTGTTGCTAGAACCATACTACGTAAATAACTGAATAAAAAAATTTCGTCTCTGCTGTTAATTCTGTTGTTAATATTTGTTGAAATATTATAATGTAATAACGGGATATGAGATCTTACACAGATCTTACTGCATACATGCAGTAACGGCTCGGAACTCAACCTCCCTCCGCGAGCTTCCTTCGAACAGAAGGAGCCCATGGTCTCCATAAGCCAAGAATGAGACACCCGTCGGGCAATCTCAGCCGCAGAAGGGAATCAAACTCCACCACCCACACAAATGGACCCAACACACTTCCCTGAGAACACCTCTTGGACACTGTCTTGCCTACTTCATGCTCGACCTTGCAGAGTAGCATATCTCGATGCCTGAAGTAACTTTGTACTACTCGCAGTTCACTCTCAGTGCACTGTTTCTTTTGTAATTGATAAACGACAGAAGACCACTATAGGTTGTTAAACAGCACCGGAGATGTCCAGGCAAAGTCCCAGGACATTTTCCGAAGTAACAACGGGACCCTCCAAGGACACTGCACCCTCACAAAACTGGAGCAACCACTCGCTGCACTCTCAAATGGTATGCGTTTCAGACATGTCTGAAATTACGCCAAACCTGGTCGAAAGGGCACACAGAAGAACATCCTTACGTCATTTGTGTCCTAATACCCTACAGAAGACTCCCCAGGGATCCATGTTCCCCTGCTCATACACAAAAGAACACCAGGAATCCCTCTTTGCCGTTCGAACTTTGTGAAAATATTGGGATCTACTGTTTCTGTATTCAGTCAAAAGAACTCTATTCTTTCTTTTTTTTCTGTTTAGCCTCCAGAACCACCGTAAGGTATTACTTCAGAGGATGAATGAAGATCATATGTATGAATATAAATGAATTGTAGACTTATACAGTCTCAGTTCCTGAGATGTGTGATTAATTGAAACCCAACCACCAGAGAACACCCGAAACTACAACCTAGTATTCAAATATTGTATAAGTAACTGCCTTCACTAGGCCTTTGAACCTTAGAACTCTCGACTTCGAAATTACTTGATTTGCGATGACGAATTTAACCGCTGGACTAACCCGGTGGGTTTCAGTCACAAGAACTGCCAACTGTTCCGGATCAACCTCAAGTTGAGAAGTTCTATGCAAACGACTGACAGGCTGTTTCAAAGCTGATAATTCCCTCCTCCATCATAGAGCAAGCCTCTCTCGGCCAGACATGCGGAAAATTGAACTTTCAGTGGCGTCAATGAAGGCCGTCGACAGACTCACTGCTACGTCCTCCAAATCCAGAACTTCCAAACTCCGATCCAAAACTCGAAGCCTAGCCGATAGGAAATCAACAATTTTTTTCCAGTCAGTGCGCCTGTGAAGAAAAGAGCCCTGCTACCGTTATATTGGTAGAGCTCACCCAAATCCCCAGCAATCTCATAGAGAATCAATCGATTATCGCTTGAGTAGTCATAAACTACCTTCCAGTAGTTGATGACTACTATTGGCAGAGATTATATACCAACGGTATCGTCGATCTTAGTTCCTCCAAACATCCGTCGCCATCTACATTACCTGCGTAGATGGGCAACTCCCTAGGTACATTAAATGCCTGAAGACCATGCTGGTCTAAGAAGCCCTCTACTAATTCACCGCCATCATCCATTGAACCGCAATGACACAAATGTGACTTAGCCTTCATATCCACACCAATAAAGATTGACTAATATCAGAGAATCGAAGGATATTATCCCATACCTTAAAATGACGATCAGCAGTACCTCTATATTGAAAATATGAACTTGTAACATACAGATGTAAGTTTAGAACATCTATATGGACCTCAACATGATATTTGAGAGCTTACGAATGTAAACGTAATCAACATTTTCTCTGCACAACATAGCAGACAAAAAACAGCTCCTACGTTCCAGTTAATACAGGACATTCATTTTATACAGAAAAAACAGAGCGCTGATCTAATTAACAGTACATATAAAAGGCCAAATAATAACTATGTCAACAATATAAACGTATCAGTTACACCAAGGTATATCGTCATATAAAAAACAAGATGAAATAGAATTTATTATAATGTGACAATAACTGCTTCTTCAAAGGTACCTTTGTTTGACGTCAAATTACTACAGCATAAATCTAACTTGATTCATTTTTAATTTTTTCCGTTGTGTTTTTATTATTGAGGTTGCTGTTACGTTACAAGTTTCATTTTACATATAAACAACGAATGTTGTAATCACGAATTAATATTCAATTGTTAGCATCATAGGTAATTAGCTTCATAATCAGAAGTCTATATTTAGCTTTCAGTATATATTGTCGCATCTTCGCGACTCGATCAGGTTATTGAGAGATTGACAATTGAAAATGTACATAAAATTACTTTTTATTGGTTTAAAAACCAATTATTAAGAATAATGACAATAGTAATAATAATAATAATAAGAGTAAATGCCAATCATGAAACAAAATAAAAATATAGTAATTACAACAATAATAATCAGAATAATAGTAATAATGATAACAATAATAGCAGTGCCCTGAGGTAGATATTCCCAACGTCCGGAACATACCATCTACGTTCCGCGACCAGGGTGGTAACAGCTGTACAAACGTACAACACATATAGCTAGCTAACGGGGTTCCGGATATGTTTCTCGGATTGTGATATTGATTTGACCTATTTCCACCTGCAGGTCACTATTTGTTGGATTGGAATTTTTGGTTACCTGCAGATCATGTCAACTCTAAACGATTGGATATAGATTAATGCTGTTTTTAGAGTTGGCGATGTGGCGGCTAGGGTCAATGTTATTGCAGGTGTAACGGAGACCCTTCCGCTGTCCGCATGCTCCCTGCAATCGCAAGCATGTAGTAAGGTGCCCTTGTATGTCGGGGCACGGGAGCCCTGAAAGCTTCGGCTAGTAGGGCCTGGAGTCATTGCAGAGATTGCGCATCCGCTCTCTGTCAGAGCATATGCTGGTTCCACCGGAGTACCGGAACGGACCTCCAAGGTTAGCAGCCCTAGAATGGGGGTGTCCCCAGTGGCTAGCCTTGTTACAGAAGGGATAAAATTCACATGGAATCTGAACAACACGTGGCAGAGGGTGCACGTAAACACCCTTGTTTAGAAACATCAGATTCGCCACAAGCGAAAAGGAAATATGGAAAAGAGGAGAGGAAAATGAGGACAGATACTGATAGGGTCAGTAAAGAAATTAAAAGGTCCCTGTTTGGTAACAGCCCATTCAAACCAAGGCATTTTGTGATCATGAGAAAGAATGGAAGTTTCCAGAAAGTAAGCCCATTCTTGATTGAAAGAGCTATAACTAGTTGTGTTGGTGGTCCTGTTAAAGATATCAGAAAGACATTCAACAGGCTGCACGTTGAAACTGTAAATGTTGATCAGTCCGATAGAATTCAATCTATAAAGAAAATTGGTGAGTTCACGGTGACAGTGCAGCCGCATAGTACCCTTAACTCGTCAAAAGGGGTAGTTGTGTGCAGAGATTTGCTGAATTGCATGGAGGACGAAATTGTTGAGGAGATGTCCAGTCAAGATCCTAGTTAGGCGTTTGAATGATCGACCGCACCGTTGGCACGCATTCCTAACTTTGGTCCGGTAACTTTTCTCACGGAACGAACATCGGTTTAGGTGAGTCAGTGAGCAATATTACAAAAGACGATTGTTAAACGGACTTTTAACTTCATTAAAAGGGTTCCTTTTAGCCCCTTTCTGAATTTATCCCATTATTATTTTTCCTATTGTTTTCTTTTTAATTGGCAGAAATCTGTTATTGAGGTCCGCTACACCTACAGTGAGTTACATTGACAGTATACCTCAGTTCCGGTACTCCGGTGGAACCAGCATATGCTCTGGCAGAGAGCGGATGCGCAATCTCTGCAATGACTCCAGGCCCCTACTAGCCGAAGCTTTCAGGACAGTATTTTCATATACTCCTATCATAGAGATTTTAGTTTTATGAAGCTAAAAGAGTTCTAAATTCTATTAAATTGGAATAATCTGCTTATATATTTACCAGTTTTATACAATGAAGGTTTTAGCATTATTACCCAAATAGAATTCATGTTAAAAAATGTGATTTAAATTTAAAAACGAAGAAGTCTGCTTCGGTTAAGAACAGCTGACAGTTCACAAGCCGCCAGGGTGATGATTCTTAAGTATTATCATTGGTTTTTTCTTCAGCTGTTGTTTTTTTAGAGTTTGCATTTATGTTTTGGATGTTCATTTGCTTGTATAGTAAAAGAAAGAAATTCCCACGGGATTGTGTTGTGTTGTTTATCAATCGGGAGATTGGGAAGTAGGGAAATTGTGTATCCTGTGGATTTTTTCAGTTTACTTTCTACCACATTTTACTTCAGTTTACTAACACATTTATACTTCGTATAAATAGTTTACTAACTATAAATAGTTTATAGTTCGTTTTTTTTTCATGCATTGTTTCTATATTTATTTTTTCTAAGATGAACGAATTGGAATACTAATCGGCAATCTACAGAAAGATATTACCTTCGGTTTTCAATTTTATATCCGCTTTATTTCTTAAAATTTTTCACTATTACTAAAAAAAAACCCACATTAAGTAACTTTTAGATATTTTATTTTATCTATTTATACAATAATACAAATGGAGTATACTTATTCCTACTGAATGTTTACGAAAGGCAAAGCTACATTTTTGACCGATGAATCCATCTTGAGGATTTCAAACAAACTGGATTCTTTTATTAATATTCAGTATTGGTGCAATAAAAAGAAAATTAAAATTAATAACTATAAATCAACAGACGGTATAATTACTCTTTGGAAAAAAATATTATACATAGATATATTTAAACGATAGACCATCGATCTGATGAGGTAAATATTTGGAAAATCATGTAGATGGTCCCTTGACGTGAGCTGTAACAAGCAGTACTAAGCATAATATGGGCTTATTGGATAAATGTTTGAAAATCACTAAGTAATTAAACATTGTAACTAAGTAATTTAACATTGTAATTAAACCTTGTAACTACCTATGCATATGTATATTAAACATTGTAACACTGAGTCAAAATTTTTAAGATTTATTTCGATCACCGAATGATTCAAAAAGGACTCCACAAATTTAAAAGCATATAAAAATTTATTGCGATAACTTACAGATTTTGCTTCATAGAAAGATACAAAATTCACTCAACATTCACTTTGGTCCGATATGGCCTAAAATTGTAACGCAACATATATCTCGCCTGATACTGATTTCATTCCAGACTGTAGCCCGTAAGTCGGACGTTACCTCTGCAATTGTGGCGTTAATTGGAAGTCTTAGCTAAACAAAATCAGCAAGCAAAGGCGGTACACAAACCCGATCATTAATGAAACCTAAAGAAAAAATCTCGCAGTTCAAAACTGGGAACGAGGTGGTCATGAAATTGGATCTTCAGAACCAACCCACTGATCTGGAAATCGAATATCAAGAAAATTTCGCATTTCAAGGACTGTAATGAGGTAGTTCTCTGTCTTATTATTAGTAAAGGAGTCCATCAGGTCATCATCGTTTAATTCCTACTAAAAATGTTTAAAGCATATCCAGATAAATGATAACATTTACAGTTGCCTCCTCATAGAAGAACGGGCCGTATAGTCTTTGTTTGCTTAGGACAGAAAAAATATTGACCTTAGGGCTACCATAAATATGTTTCAAATATATACGGGGTAGGAAAATATGTTTCCTACCCCGTATATATGTATCCCTACCCCGTTGTAATCCCGTTACCATATATGTATATGTATCCCGTTGTAATGTATCCCTACCTCCATATTTGGAAGTACTGGGTGTTCACCTTGTCATTGATGTGAAACGTTGACTTATCACTAAAAATTACATTATCTAAAAGTTTTACTGTCTATTACTGCAATGTTTTACCGTCTATTTGGTAATAGTAAAATTTAAACATCTGGATTTAATAGTCTTTTAATAGATTTTAATAGGATGATATAACTTGTCAACCATCCTTCGCTGAATAACTCATTTACGTCACTTCATTTTATTTAAATAAATATCTGAAACATTTCTTGTACTTCATTATTTCTCAGATTATTATTATAATCTGAGAATAATGAATCTGAGAAATAATACGATAACGTATTTAATTATCGTATTTAATTATTCATTATCTATCCTCTTTTACTAATAAATTATTATCGTTGATTAATCATTGATTCTTTGATTTTCATAAATTTGTAAAATAATATTTGTTAGCGCAATAGCGAACTAAAAGCCGTGCGAGGATAATGATATAATCAATGACAATAAAAATCCCTGGTAGAAAAAAAACTGTTACAATAATGGTAATATGACAAAAAATTAATTATATAATTACAATTCAAATCAATTACACTAGAAAAGAATAACATTAAAATGTTCATTATATATCGTTTAGTAAAATGGATAATTATAGTTATGTTTTGATTATAAAATGATAGATACGCAACACCATAAAATAATAATAATAACACTATAAAATAATAGATTAAAATAAAAATAGTCCGTTTACACCATTTCTAAAAATGCTGTAACTGTAGTCATATAATCAAAGATAATTTAATTATGAAACAAATCTTCAAATAAGACAAAATTAAATGGCAAGAATTTAAAAAACAGAATGACACAACTTAATGACTCGTAAAGAGAGATTTGATATACAATACAAATAGGTAAACATAAAGATATATAAAAAAAATATTATAGTTTTACTGAATACATTATCATAGTTAATTATTATTAATGATAATTTAAAGTATAGTCAAAAGAAAAATTGTTTTAATCCGTTTCTAATTTACAAGATATGAGAAATATTAATACACATACTATACTTTACAGCAACAATTACATGGAATGGATTAAAAATTTTGTATTAACAATATAAGATATAAATTTATAATTATTAAATATGTAACAATACTGTTAATGTAATTTTCAATTATTTTAAGTAAACAATAAACATTTTTAAACACAAACTGACGTTACAATATCTCCACAAAATAAGAAAGATCGATGATATTCCAGGACGAGGCGTAGAGAGTGAACATATAATAAAAAGAAGCATCCAGATTATCCAGGACTACGGCCACCAAACAAGAAGCGAAGAAACAGAGCTGATAACAAGGGTGACGCGGTTAACCCAAAACTGTGTTGCAAACATACACTGAAGAAGAACTGCGACAATCAAGGTCTAATAGTTTGAAATTAAATAAGTAAGGACTGATTGCACAACAACAGCAATATAAATAAATAAAACGTGGATCGATGAAAGAACAAAGGAATAAAAAAAAAAGCTGCTGGACAAAGTTTCGCGTAACGCCGCAAATAATATTGAAGACGAATGTTCTAAAAAAAAAAAACTGATAACGCTACCGCGACCGATATAGTTGCACAAAGAAAATAATAAAAAGTTACTAGCATCGGAGCCGGGCTGGTCCCGAACAGTATGGAATCTAATTCCAGATTGAAGAGAATTATTAACAATTAAAATTATTAGAATGCGACAGACAAAAAACTAGTGAACCCAGGAGTCAGAGAACTTGCCCTATATTTGCTGCGATGTTAAGGCCGGACTGAAGAGAATTATTAAAATGCGAAGGACGAGAAATTGGTGAACCGAGGAGTCGGAGAACTTGACCTGTTCGCTGCGATTTAAAGTCGGACTGAATACAAAGACGATAGGATGAAATGAAGGAGTGTTCGCACCAACACGTGCGCGCAACAGCGGGCGTGGGAAACAGAGACATAGGGTCGTGGAAAAGTAAAGAGAATGACACAACGAACTGCTATAGTTGTGAAATAGGGAGGACGTAGCATTACATACCACTAAGTCACACCCAACGAACAGGCAAAAGGCAGTAACATTAAGAAACAAACAACAAAAAACAATGAATACAACTTAACGTGAATGCGTTAACAAATATGTTTTTTTTTTTGTTTTTTTTAAATTACACTTGAAGCTTCGCTTCTTCCTGTACCTTTCTTTAGTGTTAAATTAGAACCAAGTAGTAAACTAATTGTAAATAATGCTGCTGGTATAAAAACATTATAGTTTTATTCCTTTTCTATGAAGTGTTCGTAATATTTTTACAATTTAAAATTATTCATATAAAAAATATATTACAAATTAACAAAAATTATTTCAGGTCTTCATACAAGCTCTTTAACTACATAAATAAATTTCACGATTAAAAACGTTATGTTTGTCTTAAATTGTTTTGTAATCAGCTCTCATAAAAGAAAGTTCTCAGTTTAATCCTTATATAAAATGTTTTTATAATATTCAAATTTTATAACATGGATTGATTTAGAATGTCCTTTTTTGAGAACGTTCTGGCTGGTCTAATTTAATTTTCTTCACATAATTGATGCGAAATATTTTTTCAAACAAAACATTTAATTACCGGCCTAGAGGATGTAAAAATATTTTTCAAGTATTATTGTCGTTATCATAGCTTATCATTAGATATTTGCTGCGTAAAAACGATCAGTATGACTATTATATAATAGTCATGCTGATAGTTAATATGCAATAGTTACTATATATAGTTTAATGCTAATTTTCTCTTCACAATATAAATGTTTATTTACTTGCTGATAAAAGTGACACAAAAATTTAAAAACAATGCAGTTATTTAATTTAGAGGTAACTATCAATCTATTATTGATAATAATTAATTTAAACTCTCCCATTTCCATTATCATAATTATTATATAAAATTTAACATATTTGATAATTTTGAATGTTAGAACCCGTGGTACATAATTAATGATGTAATCTGCGTATGACGTGTGGTTTGTTATATGTAATGTAATGTTTGTAATTTTAAAGCAGAGATCCTCTGTAATTGATTTTTATCAAATATTCTGGGTATATAATTTATTTATTTAGATTCAGAACCATATATTGGTTTGCTGGCATTTCTCCCGCCACCACCCCATTCGGTCGCCCTAGAGCATAAGACCGAATGTCTGTGCC
>JAAAKQ030284682.1:0-10403 GCA_010016005.3 Zanna intricata | reverse complement strand
TCTAAAAGCTCTAAAAAACATGATTCTTCTTTCTGTGACACATTGCGATCGCGGGCCGTATCTTTGACATAACTGATTTAATACATCTTTAAAATCTGCTGCAACTCATTAAAATAACTATTATAAAGTCTGAAAACTCTCAAAATAAGTTTCTTTAAGTAACAATAAGTTCTTTCTTTAAATAACTTTAAATAAGTTTCTTTAAAGGACAAATCAGTAACAATTCTAATCTATCTGATTTTTTAAAAAGCTCTAGGGACTTTTTAAAAAATAAGGATAAATTAATTAAATTAAAAATAAGTTGGGAGTGTAGAAGTATTTTTCTGTGATGTTGCCATATTTATTTATTTTTTTTAGTATTGTCCCCCAGCAACTTAGTAACAGACAGTAGAGGATGAGTCAAAATCTGCTCTTAAACTTACCTGCCTGGTTATTTATAATCGGGGAAGAAAGGAATTCTTCAATAAAACAATAAAATTTTTCAATTAAGTTATATTAGCTTTCCCACAATATTTCTATTATTATATTCTAATAATGTCATTCTATGGACTTCCACAAAGCTATTGATTCTGTTTCTCATAGTATTATTAATGAAGTATCAAACTTTCTTTAAAAATCTGTATGTCTACAATCAGTTATCTTTTCATAAATAAATAATAAAGGAACTGTCATTAATTTTAGATCTTTAGAAGATTGCCTAAATATTTCTTATTTCCTTATTCCTGTATATAGATAGCTTTCTTTTGTGGATAAAAATCTCTTTCTCTCTTTATTTAAATACATCTTATTTCTATATAGTTGATAATCCCTAAAACTGTTGTACTGAGGGATATAGATCCATGATAAATTGGTCTCATCAATTTATCATCACTGATCCTAGATGTTAACCTTAGGGCAATTACATTTAACTTTTTTTTTTGTAAATTTAATTTACATTTTAATTCCAAAAAAGATTATGATCTATCATTACACCTATGAATTTCACTAGCAATTACTATTCTACGGTATTATAAACCTACTTTGATTATTTTGTTGGTTGTTGTATTTACTATTATAACTTTATGAGTTTAAAATTTGTTATTAAATTACAGTGAATGAGGTACTGAATACTAGCACATAATGTTTCACATTATCTGTCTCTGATGTTAAGAACATATCATATCAGTTTTCCTTGACTTTAATTACTGATTGTAACTATTAATAAACATTAAACATAAAGCTTGCCATAGTATTAAATTTGTAATACTGTAGCTAATGTTTAGATGAATTGAGGCTAATATTTTTTATTACTTCTTCTGCTCTCTTTGTCTATACATTACTTCCTACATATACAAAATACATGGTCTAAACTGGTCATTGGCTAGACTTAAGTAATCTAGTTTTCATAGAAGTTCAAAATTCATACAATCAAAAGTTTTACTTAGATTTAAGCAGGCTTGTAGTTTTTACTCTCAATCCATTGTATCAATCACCTTATCTACTTAAGTTATACTTTGAAATTTGTTAAAATGAATATGACAGTCAGAAAAATGTTGGTCAGTAACCAGTAAATGTTGAACACTGGCCGATTAATACCAGTTACTTTTTAAAATCATCGAAGCAATATCAGTGTTACCTATAATATGAGTATGTGTATGCTAAATCAGCATATCCTTATTTTATGTCATCCTTGTTTTATGTTGACCTCTCATTTTCAGAAGCATATTATGTGCATAATATTTTTAATCAATAATTATAAATAATACATTATAGGATTATTACCAGAAATGTATACACACATTTATGTATATGTATATTATTTTATTACAAATACAAATATTACTAGAATTTTTAAGACATATTTTCTTATGTATTGATAAACATTTTTCATCAATTTCTTCCAGTCATAGATATTATGTATCATGATTTTACCTTATTCTAATATCGTTATTAGTAGCACTTTTAAATTCTAGTAATTTGTCATCACCATTATAAAATAATCAGATATGAGTACACTATTGTATAAAACCTCCTATATACCCTAATTACAGTCTCTACCCCAACGTACAACTACGGTATACTCATAACAAAATTTTAGAGAAAGGATGAAATGATGTTTTTTTTTTGCATGATGTCACATAAGCTTGCAGTTTGTGTGTGCGATGTGGAAATTTAATGTATGATTATTTAACTTGATAATTATAATAAATTAGATATGATATGATTTCTCATGCAACTAAACAAGCCTGTCATGATAATTTTCCTTATATTGATAATTGACTGTTGGTTTAATAACTACAACTTTATTACTGTAAGTATAGCTAATAATCTTACTAGCTACTTCTTTTTTCTTTCCTGAACTTCTATTTTTCTACTGTTGTACATTATTCTATTATTCAGATGAGATTCTATCCTATTTGACAATATCCTTTCAAACCCTCCAAAGTTGGGAGGAAACTCTTGTAGGTCTGTTTTCTGGTCTTATTTTTATAATTTTTTTTTTACATAAAGGTTTAATCTTCTAAGTTTTTTGTCTGCTTCTAATCATTAAGGGTTTTCACCTGTTTCAAGTTAAGTATCAATTAAACCTAGTCTATAGATCTAATAGGTCTACTATTTGTTTCCTGTGGTAAGTTTGGACTGCAAATAATATTTTATTGACATCACAAAATTTGTTATTTTTTAGACCTAATTGTTGAATTTAAATCACTTTTGGTGACTGCTTCTAAGACAATTTTGGACTGATATTTGGGAAACTAATCTCAAAAAGAATTTTAATGTTTATTGCAATGTCATAATTATGAAATTGAATAACTGTTCCCCATGATTCTGTGGGGAATCACTGCTATCTGAAAATGTTTATGAACGAGTCATTATTTCCATACTATCTGATGATATGTTTTCATTACAAACTCACAATTTCATCTATTTATTTATCTGTTTTATAATCCTTTTATTAAGCTACAAAGGCTATTCAACAATACATGAATTTAGTATCAGTAGTTCTTGAATTTATAATGAGTTTTTCTCATTTATTACTTTCCAATCTGCTGATTTAAGATTTTATGATTGTAAATCATTAAATTTTTTTGCCCTTTATCTTTTTAAATTTTTTTTTTCACAAATTTTCTTTTTGTTATATATTTGTTTATCCTAAATGGTTCTTATTTATTTCTACAGATACTTTTCCCTGATCCATTCTTGTAAATTGTATAAATCTTTAGACATCCACTCATTTCTTGATGGGGGTTTATTTTTTGATATTTTTTTTATGAGAAAAATTTACACTAAAGTGATGTAAAAATGTTAATAAACTATTTTCTTTAAAAATCGGGTTCATTTTTTAAAATCTGTTCACCTTATTTAACTTCAGTTTCAATTGTGCTCGATCACTTGGATGCAGCTGTTAAAATTCTGTTATATTATTTTTGATCACACTTTCATTACAATTTACTAAAAACTTAATAAATCAATATCCATGGTCTGATATTATCTACTGTATAACTCTACTCTAATGTAAATCCAACATAATCATGAATCTAATTTGAAGATTGTAAATACTTGTTATATTATTAAATGTGTTGTATACCTAAATATTCTTACCGATATCTAAAGTGAAATTCCTTAAAACTAGTATTTTGATTAAATTTTTTGGTGGTCCTACCTAAACATTGTGAAAAATTTTTAGCAAACCTAATCCTGTTTCCATTTGATGAATGATGTAATTCTATAATATTATTCTATTTTTCTTTTTTTACCAAAACTAAATTCCAATAAATTTAATCAATTTCAAATGCAAATTTACTAAAATTAACAAATTCTATTCTGTAATATGTTTAAAATACGTGGCTTCATCTCTAGTCTTATAAGAATATCTATGATAATAATCAGCTAATAAATAAAAACAATATCTTATTTATCTGTTTTTTCCTTTTCAACCAGTGTTCAAAAAAAGATCACATGTAGGTTAATTTACCTTTAAAACACATCAAATTAAATACATTTACTGGATATTTTGGTGCAATACTGAATATTTTTAATAAAATATTTTTTTTCTGGCCTCTGAGAATTTTGAAAATTTCTTTATATAATTTCTTCTTTTCTTTTTTGAATTTCTGAAGTGAAATTATATCTAAAATCATAAATTTAGACTTATAATTGCATTTAAATTAGTGCAATACCATAATGTTTTATATTTGTCATCAAGGGGGAAAATATTTGACCTGCCACTTGAAAACAAAATGTTTCTGGATTCTCATTTAAATAAACTTATGAAAGTTTAATGCTAGAATATGCTTGTACAGTTTGTGAGGAACCACCTTGAATACCTGGTATATTAATGCACAACTAGAAAAAAAACTTCCTACATCACTCTACACTGACAGTCTTAATCAGTACAGCTTCTAAATTTCAATCACTTAATTTACATAAAATCCTGCTTAATCATCAAGGATATGATAACATCATCATAAAATGGCCACATATAAAATAACCTTTCTCACAGACTTATTTTTGTGTAATAAATATTAATCTATTTGACCCAACAAGTTTAGCTTTTGCATTTAAAATTTCTTAGAGAACAATTGGACCAATTGGATTTTCAGGATAAAATCTTTTAAGGTCATTAAATTGAAAGCATGAAAAAACAACGGGACCAGTTTAATTACATTTATTTACAATTGAGAAAAAGTAATAAGAAAAAAATGTAATTGAAAAAATGTATAATTGAATGCACCTATCTGCTATTTTTATACTTTAATACTTTTATGTTATTTAATATTCTTATATTATTTGTTATTAGTTTGTCTATTTTCACTAATTCAAAGAAGTGAGGGGAGATTTAATAATATTTTATGGCCATAATTTATCCTGATGAGAAATTTTTACACTTTTGTTGATATAATCCAAGAGACAGCCTTTTTAAAATCCTGAAGCAATTTTCTTATGTAACATTCAGTTTGATGTGGATAACACTAATGCTGTAATTGAAATAACAGATAACACAGTTCACACAGTTAAACATTTTTTAACTTTGCCCTAAATATAAATTCTCAAAGGAAATATCTAAGAAAAAAAAAGCAAAAAGCAGAAATTCTTAAAAATCTAGTAAAAATTTGAATCTGTCATATAGTATTTGAAGTTTTTCCTTAAAGTGGAATCATTTATAAAATTATTTCAACCTCTACCTATAAGTACACTAAATCCTTCTGAGTTACTCTTTGCTGTGGAAGTTACAGTATTTTAGAAAAAATTCACAGTAAATTGTAATTTTGTGAGAGTTCTATACCTTTTTCAGGAAGCATAATCCAATTTTTCCCTCTTCAACATTTGCCATCAGATAGCCTAAAGTTATGATGGGATCATATCGTTGTAAAACTTTTCTGAAATTTGAAGAATATGACATAAATCATTTTATAGGTTTTCGAGAGTACAGCACAAAGCCAGTTTTAATTTTATCTTTTTTAATTTTGGAGTTAATATAGACAAAATATTGTTTTTCCAAGGCTTTAATGTAATTTAAAGAAATGTACTGAATACTGGTGTTACATTTACCTCAAATACAAAATCCAATTTTATATTATTTTTTAACATCCATCCTCTTTTTCTTCCTTTTTAAATGTTTTCCCTAAAAATGATTCACCTTTCTAAAAATGAAGTTGAATTGTGGTGGTATTTTTAGGGGAATAAAACAATACTGGAATTAAAAAATGTATTCCATGTGTCTTTATGGGCAGAATATTAACTATCTTATCAATTTAAAACTATTTTCTAAAATAAGATCCAAACACTGAAGGAATATTTTTGATAAATTTTAGTAGAACTTAAAAGTTTGTATGTAAGTTTACATGTCTCATCAGATGCAGAAAGAAATTTTACAATTATTTTTTAAACTTTTGTCTTAAAGAGAACTAATAGTAAGGGGAGAGTATTTTGGAAAAAGATTTATTGTGTTCCAGAGAAGTGATTACAGAATGCTATACATTATTCCAACAGCAAAACCTAATTCTGTAGTTATTTTAATTACTGATCTTTAGATATATCTAAAAAAAGTATTATTAAAAACACATGTTCATACAAATTTAAGTATTTATTTTTACAAATGTGTATTGTGTAAGTAATCGATTCATGTTACTGAGGTGTATCACATCATAGTCTGTTACTTATACTTTTATAAATAATCATATCTATTTTATATCTTTGGTCAAATTATTCTTAATTTTCTCATAAAAAAGGTTATGACACTGAAAGAATTCTACTATATTTACACATTCACGATTCCATACTTTTATTTTGTTATATCATAGAAGCAAACAGCATTCTTGTTGTATCTCGCTTGTACCTAACTTAACAATGAAATTCAATTATCACTTATTTATCATTTTTCTTTTTAAATAAAAGAAATTAAATTGGTCCACCTTTGTTTTCCAGCCAGAAGTTTACTTATAAATTTAAACTTAACATCATATTCTATTATAAAAAAAAAACTAAAAAAAAAAAAAACAGAAGAACTGACTATTTTTATATGCAGAATAAATATTCACAGTTATAGATATACATACATACACATATGCATAATCAAATTAAAATAGTCAAAGTCAATATTACAATGTTATTTTCTTCAAATAAATATAATTTATTGATATTCTTTATTCAATTATGACATCCTCTATAAAGAAAATAATTAAACTCTTTTTTAGTTTAAAGACTTACAAATTACCTTTTTCTCTTGAATTATAATTGTAGTGATCTAACTTCGCTTCAAATGATCAGGTGAAACTCTTTTAAAATGTTATAAAGAAAGAAATTTAAATCGTAATTAATAAACTGTTTCAAATTTAATTAATTTAATCTTATCAACATGAAGTATACGATTTCTAAATTCAGAATTTAAAATCATTCTCGTTTACTGATTTCACTGTAGTTGCAATTCTTGATTGTGATTTATTGCATTGAAATAACAATATACAACGGTAATTAAATGAGAAAGTATAGTAATGTTATAGACTAGAATCTTTGTTTTAATTTTTGACATTCTACACTGTAGTAAAACTTTTCTAACAATTTTTTTTATAAACCTGTAAAAGTAACATTTTATATAATTTGTCATCATCCGATTTGCACACCTAGATATTTATACATTTGCACTTGCTCCAGTATATATTGCTTAATGATATCCTTAAGTCTAATAGATTAACACGTTGATCACTCCTGTTTTTAACTACACTTATTCATTTAGATTAAAAATTATTTGCTTTCAACTGATTTTGTACAAGATGTTCAAGTTTTTCCATGTATAATTTATTTTTTCAAAAAACATGTAAAACAGATTTTGAATAATAACATATCAAAATATCATCCGCAAATGTATAAAACTATACTGTACAAAATTGAGCATAATCATTTATAAATAATAAAAGGAAAAATTCTCACTGACTGACATGCTGAATGCTGAACTCGGTAATTATCTTTTTAGAGCCCAAATTACCTACCTTTTTAAAAACTGTTTTCTGCTATTAAAATAGTCTGTAATAAAACTGATGATATAATTATACCTAAAAATAACCTATAATTCTACTTCTGATAAAAATTTAAGTGATAATAGATCCTCATTGATGTTTCTGAATGATCTCATTAAATCAATGAACACAGCTAAACCTATGGTTTTTTTTATCATCGATAGCGATCCTCCAGTTATTAAGAGCATAATGAAGAGCCATTTTGTAACTATTTTACTTTCTAAATCCTAGCTGATTTCCATCTCTTATGTTATTCTTTATTACAGAATCCTTTAGTTGATTAAATTCAGTACTCTAACACTTTCACAATGAAAGTATTAACAGGCCCTGACCAGGAAGTAAACAATAATGCTTTTAGTATAGTTTTTCCTATCTAGAACTTCTACAACATGTGAATATTGATTCGATAACAGTTTTATTATTAATATTACACAACTTAACACATTTTCACTTAAAATTTGTTATTCTAAGTTGATTATTAATTTTAGTTGTATCAAAAATCTGACAGATATCAGTTTTACAAAACAGATAGTAAAATGTTAATGTTCACTATTTTATATCATAGACCATCTTTTGGTGAAAGTAAGCCCTGCACAATTAATGTTAAATGGCTTGAAACTACAGTTCACATTTATAAAATATCTGAGAATTAGTGTAGAGAATCTGAGAATAGATCGGTTTTGTGCAGTAAATATGATTATTGCTTTTTACTTTACTTATTTTATAACAGTAATTTTATTATAATTAAACTCAAAATTACTGTATTATTCAAAAACATAAAGAGAATATAATAAATGAACACAACATATACTGTTTGCTGTTTTATACTTATTTCTGTCTGGTTGCTCTGTCTAGTACACTCACATAATTATTAAATTTTAATTATTAAATTAAGTATAATTATTATATAGTATAAATTGAAACAATTCAGATTTAAAAGACAATAAAAAAAATAATTTTTAGAAAATTCTAATCTATAAACATTATGTTACACCAACAAAATTTGATTAAAAAACAAACCCTACGTGGTGTTTTTATCGAGAAGTTCAAATTAACAGCAACTTTCTTCTAACAGTGTAATTCTAGAATTTCAAGTTTAGAAAAGTGTAGTTTATTAATTTAAAGAAAATGTAGAGGAATACATTACTTTGTACAGTGCTTGTAATGTTGATGTTTCTTTATAATACGTTAACTTCAAACATCCGTATCAGTATACTAACAAAATATTTAATCAGGAAGATTGTTTAAAGTCTACAAAAAATATGTTGAGTAAAATTTACGTTCTCTATTTAAAATATAAACTCATAAACTTCAAGATACTTACAAAATGTGTAGCATATTTTTGGTTTAGCTTCAGCTAAGATAGAGTTAAAGTAACATGATACAATGATTTAAACAGAGCTTCCATCTAATTTCAATCACTAGCAGGAGATTACGGGTTGACAAATATATTATTTATTCTAGCTACTAGGATTTACTTTATTTTATCATGCTTATCTTGTAAATTTCAACTTCTTGTTTCTAAATATCAACTTTGATTATAACAACACATAAGTAAAAGAATGCAATCATTAAATTTTTAACCACAAACAGTTAAAAGTAAAAATATGACTACATCTTATATGAATGTACACAAATTTGAAAACGTAACACATTCATGCGCGAACTTATAATAATGAAAAGTGCGTTTATTTACCTTTGTTACTGATCGATTTCATTTTTACCTGTTATCCACAATATTATGTTCTGATTCGAGTGCTACATCTTCAAACATATCATTGAATTTCTTGTTCAAGTTTAAAGAATTCTGGTCTTCTTCACATACTGCCATTGATAGCTTGTTTGGGTTGTTGAATATATTCAAAATCTATAACAGCATTTATTACAAGTAAGTTACAATCAGAAATAATGAAAGAGGATACAGAGTTTGAGTTATATCTTTGCAGTAGATAGAAAAAAACATATTCCAAATTAAAGCTTATACTGTTTAACATGTTTTAGTAAGAACTTTTTAAACAGCAAGAAACCATTTTCGTTAACAGAAAATAGTAGGAAATAATGATTTTTTTTTTTTTTTTTTTTTTGTATACAAAACTATAACAAAACAATTCTATAAAATATGTAATAAACATTTGTTTATATATATATATATATATATATATATAATATGCTTATATTTACTTTCTTACAATTTCAGAATGTTTCAGTAATTTTGTAGTAGGAGTGAGAGTTTAAAAAAATCTGATATCCTCATCATTAATAACATCAAAATAATTGTTTGATAGTAGTAAACAGTTTTATAACGTTAATTTTAAAAAAAGTGTTCATCTTAATAATTAGAATAATAATTTATATCAAGAGACTAGGGAGTGAGTCGAGTTCAATTGACTGCAAAAATTAATTTATTTTATGCAACTGCATAAAATAAAAGAAATCTTAATTCTGATTGATACATAAAAATTCATTATATAGATTGCATCAAAACAACAAACAACAATCTGCAAACACATATCAATCTAATGCCACAATCAAGTACCATTTTCAAAACTTAATCCTTTGTTTTTAGGAAACCACAATAACTTAATATTTTAATCAGTAGCCTAAGGAAATATTAAGACTATTTACTGTTGGTAATAATGCAAGATTTGTAATACGGTGAAATTAGACAATTAATTTAATTACAGTGTTTACTATACCTCTTATGTTGGCTATACAGAATGTTCTTTACGTTATTATTTTTTTTACACCAAGAGTTTTCAGTAATATTAATTTTTTGCAATAGATTTTGTGACACCATTATTACAATGATATGCCGGCCTCCGTAGCCGAGTGGTAGTGTCTCGGCCTTTCATCCGGAGGTCCCGGGTTCGAATCCCGGTCAGGCACGGCATTTTTCACACACGCTAC
>JAAAKQ030284671.1:0-10403 GCA_010016005.3 Zanna intricata | reverse complement strand
TATATATATATATATATATATATAACAAATCTTTCAGATGTTTGATACTGTTGTTTTTGCTGTTTGCACCCTGTACTTTTGTAATAATACCTGAAGATATTTTGGAAGGGTCATCATTTTTGCCTGTTCTTTCAAGTTACATTACATTAATTTAACAGCAAGTTGAATGTGTACTTTCTTCTAAGAGTTTTTGGTGAGAGTTGTTTGCATAAAAAATTTTCATCAAATTTATTCTGGCGATATCTAGTAAGTGTAAAAAAAATTAGCCATTGGCCTTCACTGAGTTCTTCTAGAAGTCCCCCAAAGTCTCGAACACATTAGACTGACAGTGTCCACACCCATTTTGTGGAATTATAATCCATTACATGCAATGGCTTTTTAGTTTCCTCATTGACTTCATTAGCATTGTGCATTGTTGAGACCAACACAATCTTTTTCTTTTTTTTTCTTTGGAACTATAGAACCAAAGTTCTATCTGGCTGAGACCCAAATTTAACATTAGCCCTTGTGTTTTATAATAGAAGGATTCGCATAGGTGGCAGGTTGGCCACTTGCAGACCCTTAGGAATTTACCTTTTTTTTGCCACTCTCTCATATGGTCAACAGTCTGCATTATAAGACCTCTGAAGAGTTCATTTGAAAATACCTAAAAGCCCAACAACTAGCTAATTAAACTGTTACTAAAAAAAAAAATCAATTAAGCAGATTGAAGCTTAACACCTAATACTGCATTAATAACAAGATAAGATTTAAAACAGTTTGAGGATTCACTATAAATACCGTTCTTGTTTACAATAGTACTACCCTTAACAATTTATCAAAGGATTTAATTCTTCATCACTCTCACTAATTGTCTATCAGTCATCCACTGTTCATATTAGAATGCTTGTGTCATCAATTCTGTCACTTAGAATTCAACTTGAAATGTTACATATATACGAGGTGCGATAAAAAAATATGGTGAATTATGTTATAAAAAACAAAGTAAAAATGTTACCTTAAATATGAATTAATCTCCTTCAAAGTACTGTCCTTGGCTAGCAATACACTTATCCCAATGTTGAATCCACAACTGGAAGCATTTCTGGAAGGCTTCTTTTGGAATGGCTTTCAGCTACTCTTGTCGTGGTCTTCTCAATGTAAGGAATGGTGTCAAAATGTTTCCCTTTTAGAAAATTTTTTATTTTCGGGAAGAGCCAGAAGTTGCATGGTGCTAAATCTGATGAGTAAGGCGGATGTGGACAGACAGGAAGACTTTTAGCTGCCAAAAACTCGCAAATCAAACGTGACTTGTGGCATGGCGCATTGTCATGATGAAGAAGAAAGCTGTTTGCTCATTTTTTAGGTCTCTTTCTTCACACATCGTTTTGCAAACATTCCAGTACCCTCTTGTAAAATTCAGAGTTTACAGTTGTTCCCCTTGGGATGAACTCTGATCGCATTATGCCCACACAATCGAAAAAGCAATGTTTATGAGGTCGAAGGATGTCCTGACCGTTCCTCGTCCTTAACAGACTCCTTCCCACTTTTAAATTGCTCATACCACTTGTAAAC
Source organism: Zanna intricata (assembly GCA_010016005.3). NCBI lineage: Eukaryota > Metazoa > Arthropoda > Insecta > Hemiptera > Fulgoridae > Zanna > Zanna intricata. Next base: position 8,849 of record JAAAKQ030284671.1, on the reverse strand, counting down.
AGACTTCAAAGTTACCACATTATCACCATACACTGATTCTAACATTTTGTAAGCTTCTTTGGCACTTTTTTCAACTTGGAAAAAACTTAATGTTAATGCGTTGTTCAAGATCCATGTTTCATGACAGACACTGTAAACATGACCTCACTGTAGCAGCTACAGAAGCAGACTTACAAGGAATGTGTTCAAACTTGTCACTGCCTGTCTCAACACATGAGGGTATGAGATGTATATCTCATACCCTCAGAGATAGTATTTCAACTAGTATTAGTTGAAATAGATGCAGCGTAAGTAATTGCTGCTATAAAAATTCATTCACTGTATTTTTTGATCACACCTCGTACTTGCTTCCTACAGATTGCATATTTCTCCTTGGTTAATACTGACTTTATCCCTTGTTTGAACAGTGTTTATATACCCTAACCTGCAGAACTGGCACATTCCTCAACTGTTGAAGCATAAGAATTATCGTCCATGCCCTTACATTTTCTTTGTTCTGGTAACCCATCTCATTGAATAACAGCTGTTGAAGGTGTCAGTGACAATATTACAAAGAATGATTGTCAACATACCTGTTGGCATGAGAAAAGATTCTTTTCATTGTTATTCTCCTATATTTTCTTCTTAATTGGAAGGAATCCTTTATCCATGCCCGTTATACTGAGCTTGTTACAATATGATAAGAGAACTACTCGTACAAGCTATCCTAAAAAATTCATTCAGAAAACATTCAAGATGGACAATGTGTTGGGAATTATGTACTGTGCAAGCTGTAATATTATTAATTTAATAAAAACAAAATTTTTTTTACATAAAAAGATATATTAAAGAAAATTTAATTACTTGTTTTGGGAACTGCGAAATGATGTACTGGACTATGCTTCAACATAATAACACGTGACCCTCATTGTATTATAACTAGACACTTTTACATTAATTTTATACAATACGTACATTAATTTGGTATTGGCCAATCCATAAATATAATTAATTTAAAATAATACATAGTTTTACACTACTTATTTTATTCACTTTTTCCACATTACTACTGAACGTCTCCACTATGTAATTGCAGCTAGGGCTCAAGATAAAATGAATCTTTTCTTTGTCCCATTGTCTAGCCCCTACCACATTCCTGTCCATGTGAGCTTGTGTATACACACAAATGCAGCATTACATATGCGAAAGATTTGGTTCCCACAGCAAGCATGATGCCACCATATAGCTACAAATTTCTATTTTTAGAAAGAAATGTGTGATAAGAACGGAATCACACTTAAATTTTTTTGTTTTAAAACTTATTACGCTGACACTATGAATTTATTTAACTATGATTTTAAAAATATGCAGTGAATTAAAGTAAATTTTGAAGACAAAGAAATTATTCAAAAAATAAAAATTTACTTTAATTCTACAAAACCTTAACTCAAAATTTATTATGGTCACAACTGTCAGTGAAAGAACTGACTTACGCTGTCAATGAATGGGGAACAAAGCTTAATAAAAGTAATAAAGCAGTAAACATTTTTTTGAAAAATTCAATTTTTTTTTGAATATATTTCATATTTTGAATATTCATTTTTGTTTTTAAGTTACCAATGTTAATTTTTTTTTAAACAAAAAATTTTTCCCCAAATGTATTAGCATAAATATGTACACATTAACATTCGTATCACACTTAAAATATTTTCCAAAAATCATCCTTTTTTTTCTAAATGAAATGATTGATAATTCTTTTGATTATTAAAATAGATCAGCAAAAATTACAATATTTGCAAATAAAAATATGCTGAATTTCAAGTTTCAATTATAACACTTCAATAATTTGGCAATTATCTATTTCATCTTATTACAACCAATCTAAAATTAATTCCTTCACTTTTTTTTTTGCAACATTAATCAAATTTCTAAGCTGAACTTAACACAAGTAAATTATAATAGTCTTGGAAAACTTTTTTCACCCTTTTCTCCTAATTAGTAATGAAGAAAAATTTTCATCAAGTATGATAGTAAAATATCCCTATTGAGTTTCAGGTTTCCAGTTATCTTTTGGCTTGAAGATGGACAATGAATCCAAGAGCAACGACACTTTCATCTATTTATTAGCTGAGCACATTCTTTACATAAAAGGACAATAATTTTATTTGAACACTATGATTGCAGAAGTAATTAAGCAAAGCTTCCCGCTAATACAAGTTTTCTGTACTTATTTTTCTTATAACACTAATCTTAGCTCCATATCTAACTCACTTGTTACCACTTATGATTATCTACCAAAATAGTCTAAAAGACTTTTTTATAGTTTTGTTGATGCCTAACAAGACTATAAAATACAAGTGTTTATCTAATGGGCGTTTCAAAAAGAATGCAACCCTAAGATTAAGGAGGAAGAAGTCACACATATGTAAATTTCATTTCTCCCTACGTATCAGTTGGAGACATTGTACTCAAGGTTGGCAACTTGTAACAGTTGACATGTCCTTATGCACTAGTAATATACCAGTATAAAATCATCTATATTGTGTTAACTATGTTGTTTTCCAAGGACAAATGTGTGTTTATTATTGAGTCTTGTTGCGCATATAAATTTTACAAATGAATCAAAAGACGAGTTTTGGATAAAATTTCTCAATTTTTCAGTTCCTGATAAGTTGACATATTGTATTTGATTAGTCAATTTTGTGAGACTGGGAGTGTACTTAATCGGAAAAGCAGAGGTACCATTGCTGTTAACAGTAAAAGTTCTGGAGGATATGAAAGAAATTTTGACTCGCTTGCCCAGAAAATCGCTCTTAAGTTATCTTCAGAGCGATTTCTTTAGAGTGAACAGTCAAGGCTATCAACATCAGCTATCAACTACCCTTTTGGGTATAGAGGCTACTAAAAAATTTCAATCGCATGCTTATCATATCAATGTTGTTCAAGTACTGAAAGAAGTAGACCGTGGAAAACATTTACAGTATTGTTGTTGATTTCGTTCTCTTATTGATGACAACAGTACTGAAATTTTGTATCATATTTATTTCAGTGATGAGGCATGGTTTTACTTGGTTTTACATTAACAGCCAAAACTGCCAAACATGGAGCACTGAAAATCCTCATGCATTTCATAAATGACCATTACATGCAAGTAAAATTGATTGCACACCCAACTTTTTGGTGTGCCATCTCCCTGCATCGTGGAATGGTCCTTTATTTTTTGACAAATCTGTAGATGGTGTGGTTTATCGCAATTTAACTGAACAGTTTATTGCCATGTTAGATCTATATGAATGAGAATGTTCGTTGTAGCAGGATAACATGCGTCACATTGCTAATGAAATGCTGGATATGTTACAGGAAGTTTTTGGCCATAGTTTGATATCAAAAGGGTTGTGGCCTCCAAAATCCCCAGATCTTACACCAGCAGATTTTTTCCTTTGCGGGTATTGAAGGAACTGAATTACCCACCCAAAATAGGTAAAGTTGAGTCCAGCACGCAATGTCAATGCATAATAAAAACATAAAAACAAAAACTTAAAAGCATAAACAGCAAAATAATAAACTTTAAATCAAAACAACAAGAATACAAGAAAAGAAAACCCAAGTAGGATCCCAAATTCCTTCAGTAATTCTCTCTTTAACTAAATAGACTCTAAAGATTTCCACAATTGTTCACTTGACCTGGTCCCTCTAATTTACATGGAGATCCAATGCCAACCCGATAATATTGAACCGACAAATGATCTAGATGTGGATTAACTCTACCTAGAGCATTTGTACAGTACATGGTAGGCATCATCCAACAATCCACACTATGAACATATTCCTAAATCTACCAGGTCAAATCTCAGCAGTCTGTCCTTGAAGGCGTCAAACAAAGGGGTTGCATCCTTTTTGAAACACCTGTTGATATGACTATATAATATGTAAAAGAAAAATGTAAAAGAATCAAACAAATACTACTTCATATTACAAACCTTAGTAACATCCATTGAATTACGACCTATCTGCATGGATGTGTAGGCACAATGAGCAGCTGCTCTGGCTGAACATTTAAGTTCCTCACTGGATGAAGCATTCAGCTGTTCTGTTTCAAGATTGTTACATATTTTTTCAAGAATTAGCAGTGCAAGGCCAAACCAAAGTGATGCTTGCCATGGTTGGCGATGAACTGTTTTTTCCAAACTCTTCACAGAACCTTTCAAATCACCCTAAACAAACATAAAGTGTAATAAGATTGTAGTAGAGATAAAATTTATTATCAAATTAAAATTCTGAATGTATATGAAATGAAACTGTTCATAAATTTCATTACACTGTTAAAGAAAATTAATATGTATTAAGACTAACCAATAAAATATTGTAAGTAAAATTATAAAACTCTTAAATATTATCACAGTTGCAAATTTTATTAACTAACTCCTGGAAAGGAGTTAGTTAATAAAATATAAAATAAAATATATAAATACTTAATAAATAATTACTTATTAATTATTATTATTATTATTTATTATTAATTTTATTTATTAATATTTAATAAATAAAATATATAATATTAAAATAAAGGAGTTCTACTTTCGGCTCATAGATATCCTCCAGAAGACTCAGATGTTACATTTAATAATACTCCTGAGTAAGAATGTACACTGTTCAGAACCCTCCAGTGATTGGTTGTGGTGATGTTAAAAAGTTTCATACAAAACCTGATCTTGATGGATAGCCATATGATACGCAAAATTCTATTATGAAATTACGACACTATTTCTACATGTTAATATTATCCAAATTATTTTTTAAATAAATTTGATCCATATAAACAATATATTTCCATCTACCAACAATTTTTATGATGTATCCAAGTGCTTTCAAACTAATTACTTCATCAGGTTTTATTTAAAACTATGAATTTGTGTCTGTGCATATAGTACTATAATTAAAATGAAATTAAAATTGTTATTTTCATAAAGTTGATTGTCATTAATTAAAATAAGTTATAAGTAAAGTAAAATAACACATCATGTTAATAGGATGTTTACAACTGTTATCAATATAACAGTCATACACATCCTATTAACATGATGTTTTATTTTACTTAACGTATGTCTTATTTTAATTAATGACGACCGACTGTTATGGAAATAAAAATTCTAATTTCATTTTAATTATAATCAAATATATAACACTATATATACAGATACAAATGCACAGTTTTAAATAATCCCTGAAAATGGAGTAATTACTCTGAAAGTGCTTGATTAATACATCATAAAAATTGTTGGTAAGTGGAAATATATTTATACAAACTATAATAATATCCACAGTGCCATGTTGAGAAAATTAAATTTAATTCATTCAGTAAAAAAAAAAAAATAATATTTTTTTTGGTAGCTCCAAAAATGTTCTTTTTTTACTTCATAGACATTAACAGACTGCTGCATAGGTGTACCCATTAATTTAGATTATATCAATATGATTCTGTTAAACAAGTTATTCTGAAAACTACTTTTTATTTACATCATTATTAAAAGTAACGGATCAACCATGCAGTAAAATGGCAGTTAAACAGCAAGTTAAGAATAACTTCCTTGCATTTTAATACTTAGATGGATAAATAAATTTTAATAATATTACACACAATTTGTTTGTACTTTAACATATTTGTTAATATACCTAATATATCTATGATATACCTGAAATTTTGATATTACAGTACTTTCACTTATAGCACTAATTTACTTATTTTTAATTTAGCAACTTCAGGCATCACTTTTGATAGGTGAATTTTATAAAATGTGAAAAATCTACTGGGATTCAAACCCAAAACTCAGAATCTTTCATTTGAAAGACTTCTTTCTTTCTTTTCTGTTTAGTGTGAAGTATTACTACAGAGGTTAATGTGTATGAATGTAGATGATGTGTAGTCTTGTAATCTCAGATTGACCATTCCTGAGATGTGATTAATTGGAACTCAACCATTAAAGAACACCGGTATCCACAATCTAATATTCAAATTTAGTATTTCAGTTGAAAGACTGAGATTGTAATACACCACTATGGAAACCTGCATCCAACACTATAATAGCTAGAAAAGTATAACTTTAACCATATCACAATAATTTAAAATTATATTTATTATAATAACAGGTAGTATATTTTATGTTATCTTTTTGAAAAGTTCCTTTTTTATTGAATTTTTTTAACTACTGTCTCAATTTTAATTTATTACAAAGAAAAAGCCCAACTTTCAAATTATTAATTAGGTTATGAGTACTTCTTTTTCAAAATGGTAAAAACTTATTTTTAGCCCTGCTGATTATTTTAAATTGTAATTTCACCCAAGTAAAACAAAAGTTACTACTGTTATACAAAGCAAAAATGCTTAATCATTCCTTAGTTGACATTTTACTAAATTTTGGGGTAACAAAACTTAAATTTTATGATAATCATTTTGGGATGATCTTTTAACAACAAAAAACTAACAAGCTTTCACAAACACAACGTTTGATTATGATTCTGAAAATAGGTAAATTGTTTTGTTAAAAAACTAAATAAAAACTTCTTAAAAAAAAAAAACAAACAAAAAAAACCAGTAATTTATTATCCTTAGAACATCAGATCAAATGACGGACAAGTATTGTTTAAACACAAATAAAAAAACGCAAGTGTTTGTTAAGAGAACAGAAAAACTGTTAAGTAATAAATATAATTACCTGAATGAATTTAAAATAAGCCTGAAATGTACTTATATGATATATGTATTCAGGCATATCCTGCATAGGTTTTAACTCATTCAACACTGATTTAGAAAGGACAAGATCATCTTTAAGTATACCAAACGAAAATGCAGCAAAAAGTCCATGAACTGAAGGTGGTTTTGAAACAATACTAAAAAAAAAAAAAAAAAAAATTCATTGCACAATTCAAAATTTAATATACTACAAACTATATTATTATGGTATAGGCCATATACCTTAACTAAAATTTAAAGAAACATTCAAATCTTAATTTATAAAAAAAAAAAAATACAAAATTTTAATATGATTACACTGTTTTTACATATATATAATTGTATTTATATAAATATTGTGTGTGTGTATATATATATATTAATTTATTTAAATTAAACATCATGTACTCCATATCCTCTGTATACAAAAATTAGCTCTCTCTATGTAAAATATATTTTTTTCTTTTTTTTTCCAGCCATTTCAACAAGTACAGAATAAAGGAAACATCCTTATCTTTACTTTTTTATGTCATCAAAATGTTTTCAGGCCTCCTAAGCCAATCTTCAGTGATTTTTTTTTTTTACACAATTTAAATACTTATTGGTCAACGTATAAAAGATGTTTAAAATTTATAAAACTAATATTTGTTCAGTCAAGTAATCAAAAACATACTATCAGTTACTAATACAGTACTGTAATAATTATTTGATTTATTTAATCTTATCATTAAGCTGGTAAACTTAAATAATTTTTATAAGAATGCTCCCATCAAATTCTGTCTGCAGATTCATGAGGCTGAATTTATGTATATATATATATATATATATCAAAATTTTCCAAAATTTCTAATTTCTTATTATTATCATCTTAATGTTCAATATTTACTCTTTCAATTATTTTCTCAACTAGTTACATTATGCTTGTTAATTATTAAATGATCAGCTACAATTGAGAAACCGATTTTTTTTTTTTAAATTGATCTGTAATGTTCAACTTTTCCAATATATATTTTTCACAATTATTACATTTTATTTTATACGAATCAGAAGAATCGTATCTATTTCTTACTTTTTTATTATCATAATATTTTACATGTTTTATTATATTTTTCAGGTTTATGTTAAGCAGGTTTATATTTTTTATCATTATGTGCATCAATTAAGTTTTCTATTTTATCTGTATAGGAGTAATTTGTATAAATATTTTCATTACTTTCATTTTCATTTATGAGTATTAATGTAGTAATGATTATATTATTGAAGTATTTTTAATTATATTTTTTATATATATTACCAATCAATGAGGTATGATATCCATTTTGTTTATAGCTACATTGTGTACATTTACTTCATTATGTAATTCCTTTCTATCATTTGTGTATTTTATTGTTCTATTTATCATATTTTTAAAAATATTAATTTTTTAGGACAAAGAATGGTTAAAATTTTTGTTTATAATAATTTCATTTGAGGTAGATTTTTTTATGTATTCCAGTTATCATTTGATTGTTTTTATTTATTTTAATTTTAACATCTAAATAATTTATTTTTCTGTTATGTGCTATTTCATATGTAAATTTTAATGTTTCATAATAAGAATGCAATTTATTTAAAAATCATTTCATGTTCATTATTTATTTCTGGTTCATATATAACTAAAAGATCATCTACGTATCTGACCCATAATAAAATTTTATGTACATGATTTATACTATTTTACTTTTAAACTCAAGATATATTTACTTTCAAACTATATATATATATATATTGAAAATTCAAATAATTCATTAACATATTGACTACTATGTTAATAAAATTAAAAATTACAAATAAAGTAAAAATCAACAAAAATAAAATCAAACAAATATTAATCAACAAAAACACAGTAAATAGATAAGTTAAACGTACCACATTAATTTTCAATAATAAATTAATTAAATTAAAACATATACATTTTATAATGTGATAATTGAACAAACTGACAAATTATAAAATGAATATGTTTTAATGTAGTTATAGAATTCAATGCCAACTGAATGAGCAGGATCTTGTAAAAATAAATTATTGAAAATTAACATGGTTAACTTATCTAATTAGTGTTTTGGTGATTTATATTTCATCCAATATTATTTATATATAC
>JAAAKQ030284660.1:0-10403 GCA_010016005.3 Zanna intricata | reverse complement strand
GAAGGCAATTGAAAGTTTGATAAAATATTAAAAAACTGAACGTTACGGAACTTCTCAAAATTTAATCTTTCACTTTATAAAAGTCAGAATGTAAATAAATCCAACTGGCAAAACAGCAGCATTATCTGTTAAGATTTAATCCAACCCACTTTCTAAACACAATAATCGGTGGAAAATTACTTTCTAACGAAAAGAAATATGGCTGCAAAACTATCACAATTAATACTAAACATTAGGAAACTTACAAAAATTACGGAACTTCAAAAAATTTAACCATTAACTTTATAAACGTCAGAATGTAAATAAATCCAATTATCACAACAGCATTTCCTATCAAATTTAATTTAAACTTCTCTGTAAACACAGTATTTGATTTAAAATACCCCTAACTTTCTTTCTACTGGTCAGATCAAGGATTTCAATGGTATACAAGCTTTAAAGCTTTTCCGGACAACGGGGACCATTTTGCAAATCCCCGCGTCTAAATCGGTCCAACAGTTTTTTTACTAAAACATATACGAATATTGCCTTATAAATAAATAAATATATATATATAGAAGAAGAAAATCCGTTTGTATAATTATTTGTTTTGCAAATACCTCGACACCGACGCCAACTAACGGGTATAGTTTTTGCAAAAAATATTTCTTTTCATTTAACTAATATATATTCTGAATATGAACCAATCGGACTATAAGTACAATTCTTCGAAATATCTCGATCTCAGCGCCACCTAGCGGGTCCAAACTATTTCAGAAACCTTCATATATATATATATATATATATAATATATAAATACGGTGAATTATGTTATAAAAAACAAAGTAAAAAATTACCTTAAATATAAATTAATCTCCTTCAAAGTACTGCCATTGGCTAGCAATACAGTTATCCCAACGTTGAATCCACAACTGAAAGCATCTCTGGAAGGCTTCTTTTGGAATGGCTTTCAGCTGCTCTGTCGTGACCTTCTCAATGTCAGGAATAGTGTCAAAACGTTTCCCTTTTAGCACATTTTTTATTTTCGGGAAGAGCCAGAAGTCGCATGGTGCTAAATTTGCTGAGTAAGGCGGACGTGGACAGACATGAAGACTTTTAGCAGCCAAAAACTCGCGAATCAAAAGCGACTTGTAGCATGGCGCGTTGTCATGATGAAGAAGAAAGCCGTTGGCCCAGTTTTTAGGTTTCTTTCTTCGCACATCGTTTCGCAAACGTTCCAGTACCCCCTTGCAAAATTCGGAGTTTACAGTTGTTCCTCTTGTAACGAACTCTCATCGCACTATGCCCTCACAATCGAAAAAAACAATATTTCTGATGTCGGAGGACGTCCCGACTGTTCATCGTGCTTAACCGATTCATTTCCACTTTTAAATCGCTCATACCACTTGTAAACAGTCTTCAAAGTTACTACATTATCATCATACACTGATTTTAACAATTCGTAAGCTTCTTTGGCACTCTTCTTCAACTTGAAATAAAACTTAATGTTAATGCGTTGTTCAAGATTCATGTCTCACGACAGACACTGCAAACACAACCTCACTGTGGCGGCTATAGAAGCAGTCTGACAAGCCGAACGTGTTCAAACTTGTCAATGCCTGTCTCAACACATGAGGGTAAAATAGTTGAAATAGATGCAGCGTGAGTAATTGCTGCTATAAAAATTCATTCACCGTATTTTTTGATCACACCTTGCAGATATACCATATAGAGTACTCTATATATAATAGTTTATACCATAGATATACCATACAGAGTATTTTGTATATATACTCGTGTATGTATATATACAGTAGTTTACCAACGATGTCATGTTAGAAAATCTTATTAGTCCTGTTAAAAAAACTCTACCAGTTCGTTTAAACAAGAGTTTATAGTTTATTACTTTACTTTTTATTTTTTGTCTTTAGTCATTTGTCTGGTTTAATGCAGCTCTTCAAGATTTTGCCTATTTAGTGTCAGTCCTTTCATTTCGGTATACCCCTTACATCCTATATCCCACATCTCTAACAATTTGTTTCATATATTCCAAACGTTGCCTGCCTGAACAAATTTGCTCGTGTACCTGTCCGTTCAATATCAAAGCGACTATTCCAGGATGCCTTAAGATGTAAATTGTTTGTAAGCTTTTTAACATTGAAAATCTGATTTATTAAAAAATAAAAGTTTAAGAAGTTTAATAAATTCTTCTTTAAATTTAATAAAATTCTATTTAATTTTAATAAACTTTTTCTTCTGTAAGTTTAGAAATAGAAGTTTAAAAAGTATAATGTTTGAATCACTGTCACTATTATCACGTTAGAGTTATCAAAAAAATTGTGAATAAAGGCAAGATGAAATAAATCGACGCAGAATAATGGTTTGAAAATTAACGTTTAATTAATAAGTTTAGTTCTATAATATGCAGTAAACAGTTTAATATATTAATAACAGTTTAGAATACATTAGTAACATTTAAAGATTTATTAAAAGAATGGTTTAAAACAAAAAAAAAAAAAATGTTTAATAATACCAAAGAAACATTTGATATTATTGTCGTATGTAACATAAGATATAAAAATTAATATCTTTAAATTAGTAATATAAACTCAACAGCTTCAAAATCTGTAAAAGGTGAAAACGGTATGAAAGCATATATTAGAGTTTCCTTAAAAAATTCCATACTGTTATCATAGATATTGCTAGTTTGTGGTTTGCCTTCCTAGCAAATTTTTTTTTAGTACTGCATAGGAAAGATTCCCTGATATATTCAAAATTTTCTTCAGACACCCTTGCTTTTCCCGTACTCTTCGCTTTACATGGATATCCGATGGTTTCAAACTGATTATGCCATCGACGAATGTTATGTTACTCAGAGAATCACAATTACACTTTTTATTGAATGCATGTTGAATTGTAGTTACAAATTGCCGTGTTTTGCTTTCTATATTTTGCATTTAGTAAACGATAAAACCCAGAAGACTTTCTGTTCACATGTTAGAATTTTTGCTGGTAGAAAGATAGAGAATGAATTTACGGCCATAAGCGCAAGTAAAGCTGTCCTTTTTGCGCTCTGTAACAAATTATAATTTCGGTATTCTTTTTTGTACACCCGTTATATTTATTAAAAAAAAACTCAAAATGAATAAAAATACATTCTATCGAATGAGAACTCCTTATTTTGAAGTTGATAAAAAATGAATTTTTTTTTATTAAACAAAAAATAAAGAATGATTCTTGCAACAGAAAAAATAATATCGCTTCCGTTTACGCTGAAGGAAGTAAAATGACAGTATAACTTCGTTTTCTTACAACATTTTCAGAGATTCTATGTTAGTAATATACATTCAAATCTTATACAAGGATTTGCACAATACATTAGTATTATACGAGTAGAAACTTTTGCATTATAACTTTTCATCATATTAATGGATCACTATTACAGTTTACTACTATTGTACTTCTTTTTCCGGTACACGTAGAAAAATAACTTTAGAATAATGTTGGGTATTCTTTTTTATTTCATATTTTTGCCTAAAAAGTTCGTAAGGAAACAAATTATTTAAAAAGAAATGAAATGAATATAATCTTATATAATAAAATATACAATAATATAATTTATTGAGAATAGAATACAATTTGAAAAATTTCTTTCACTTTATAGTTTCGAAATATATTTATAAAAATTAATTTTTTCATTTAGTAACTGATTATTATTATTTCTTTCCTTTATATTTAGTGCTTTCAAAGATGTTTCTGTTTTGACAGATTGTATCAATGTATTCATGAAAATTGAGATTAAAACCATGCTTAAAAAATTTAAATTTGAGATGAGTGTTTGCCATCAATGGCGAAAATTCTTATATCTTATTCTTAATATATATAAACTAAAAATATTTCTCATTTTCCAGTTTACAAAAATTACACATAAATAAGTTCATTAGAAAAGATGCAAAAGAAGAAGGATTTTTATTTTTTCCAGCAAAAGGTTAAAGCTTTTCTGTTTGTTTTTCATATTTTGCTTTCATACTTTGAAATGTACGAATATAAATCACCAGAACAGTTATTTTTATAATAAATAATTTTATTAAGATTAAACAAAAAATCAAAATAGCATTTTCATTAGAGAGATATTTTCTTCCTTAAAACAGATTTGTATTCATTTATATCAAGCTTTTGTGCGCGTTCTCATGCTTGGACATTTGTTACATAATCGAGAAAGTAATCTCTTTCTATTATCTCTCCATAGATAATACGCTAAGGAAGATGACGGATTTGTGTCATTTATAAAACGCTATAAACAAAAATCTCAATAAATTTGGTATTGGTGTACAAAAAATTACCACCCCCCGGGTGTGCATCAATTGGATTTAGGACGAAAAATAAAGAAAAAAGTTTTGAAAGTGAACAGAGTTATTTTCAAATTTGTTTTCATGGCTCATTGATGCACCCGATCGACATCGACCCGCCACCGTTTGGTCGCTGTGATAAAACCAAAATAAGTATTAGTATTTTGCAGTAACGAACTAATATTTTGTAGCAGCTGTATTTTTCATATACTGTAATATTTTGTACAGTTTGTTACTGTAACATTTCAGTTATTGCACATTTGTATATTCAAATCACTGTACACACATACAATTCTGTCATTGAAGGCTGTGTTTTTCGCCGGCCTCCATCATGCAAGTGATAGCGTCTCGACCTTCTGTCCCGAGATCCTGGGTTCTAATTCCGATTAGGCATGGCATTTTCACACGCTACAAAAATTATCATTCATCTCATCCTCTGAAACAGAAGTTAACATCATTTTTAGCAGCTATATTTTCATGTTTTCTAATGTTCTGTACAGTTTGTTATTGTAATATTTCAATCATTAAACTTACTTTTCCTGCGTTTACAAATAAATTATTACTGCAGTTGAAGTGATTTGTTTTTAGTTTTATAAAATGTCAATTGCGACATTTTCCCAAGTGTTTGCTTCACTATTTAAAATAGTTTTGTAAAATTTCTTTTTACAAAATTTTAATTATAACATTTTCGCACGCAACCGCTTGTTAAATGCTACTTATTTTAATTAAAATGAAATGTGAAATATTTCATTAATAATTAAATAGCTTTCTATTATAATTACATTAATTATTTAATTTATCTGGTTAATTAGTAAGTTTTTACTCTATAACTAATTTTAATATTATTTTAATTTTCGATTGATTTGGATAACTACAATCTTCTGTTAAAATGTAAAGAATAACATAACATGACATAACATCTCTTAACATAACATGAGATGTGATAAAAAAATAACAAAAAGTTTTTAATTTTGAGCGCTATGTATTATAGACTTAGTTTGTATTTTCCCACGTGATGGCAGCGCTGTGAAAATTAAAATATTTTATTTTGTTTGAAAATGACCGAACAAAGAATTTTCATTAAATTTAGTTTTAAAAGTGGAAGAAAGTACAGTGAAGTGATTAAGATAGTAAAGAAGTTTTTTGGCATGGTTGTTATGTCGACATCAAAGGATTATGTTTAAAAAAGGCCGTGATGACGTTGAAAATGACAAAAAGAGTTGGAGGTCCTTAAATTTCTACACCGATAAAAATATTGAAAAATAAATCACATAATAATACATAATAAATATTTGGATCTTACGAGGGTACACATCGGTTGGAATCAGACTTCATATCCTTTTTTTTTACTTTTTTTTTTTTTTTTAATTGAAATATATTTATTTATTAATAATTATTAATCTCTCTGATAGTAAACAATTTTTTACAATAAATAATAATAATTCAATGATAACAATAAAAAAAGAGATTAAAAATAATAATAAATGAAATAAAATTTTATGTATTTTTCATTTAAAAAAAATGGTATATGTTATTTAATAGGTGTACAAGGAATTCATGTGATGTCCACATCAGATTTGCAATTCTATTTCTGGCTAAAACATAAAAATCAGTCAGAGTAGGAATATTGACTAATTTAAATTGTTTTTAAGCTAACATTCCGCTTTCAACATGGGCTACCTAAAGTAATAATTTTATAGTGATTGATTAATATATTTCCTTCTCTGAAATCAACTTTACCTAATATTTTAGGTTTTTTTTTGTTTGTAAGTTTTTTTAACGAATTCCTTCAACTAATTTTTTATCTTTTTTTTTGTTCAGTATATATTTGCTTTATCTGGAATTCAGGCGCTAGAGTATTAAAAATTTCACTTTTGATTGCAAAGAAGGATATTATAAGGTTTTTATAATACTTGTATAACTCTTTATCGAAAATAATATTCAAAATGAATTTAAAAAAAAAAATTTCATTAAACCTTCGATCAGTAAATTTTCGTTTTTACTCTCGTATTTTATTATAGAATATAACACAACAATTTAGTAACTTTTTCAACATTTTACTAAAACTTTTACTATAAAATTACCTTTTCCAATAAAACACGACTGAATAAATAATTTATTTTTCCCTTGAGAAAATATTTATGTGAATCTTTATCCACTGAAGAGCTCTTTATTTATAGCAAAGCACTATCAGGAGACTTTATTTTTAATGGAGTATTAAAAACATACAAAAAAGAGGTCACATGATCTGGATTTTATAGATTTTCTACTTCAAGTAAATTAATTTTATATATATGCTATGTACATTATGTATGTTGAAAAACGTAAGTTAGATTATCTATTAATTAAAATGCTACAAATAATCGTGTGAATTTACTTGAAGGGGAAGATTCATAAAATTTCGAACATTAGCATCAATTACGTTCCTGAAGCAGAAAATCAAAGTAGTTTGTTTCCCTGCTTTAAAGTATATAACAATAAATGTTATTTCCGGTCAATAGATTTACCGTTCCTGACTATTTTATATTTCTTTAACTTTCGATATTCCATCAATAAAAACTTTTTTCATTATACGATAATTTTTGTATAAAATTTAAAGAAAAACGTAACTGATAGATGCTGAGGTAGGCTAATAATGATTGAAAAATTTTTGAGGATCAAATTTTAAATATAAAATTATCATATTTCATTAGCTCTTTCGTTTATAATTGTGATTTATGAAAAAACTGATTGTTTAAAACTCGGTTCCTAAACTCGATTTTGAAATATGCTTTTTTAATGAATAAAAACAAAAGGATAGAAAACCAAGCGTTTACGGACATACATACGAATTTTTTTTTGCTCCTGTTGAGGTATGAAACAGGTTACACAAATACTGTACAACTAGTTTTTCCTTTAAACTTATATTTAATTTTTTTATGAATTTAAAAATAAATTCATTTCAACTTTTCATTCCAAACACTGAATTTTTCATATTGTATTTCATTGTGTTCTTATTTCACATTTAGCATACAGCATAGGCGTTTAACATCTACGAGGTTTGTCCCAAAAGTAAGTGTATGATATTCCTACGGACGAACAGGTAATGTAAAACGTCTTTGATGTATAACAGCGTGTAGGTTATTACATCTTGCCGGCCTCCGTGGCGCGAGTGATAGCGTCTCGGCCTTTCATCTGGAGGTCCCGGGTTCGAATCCCGGTCAGGCATGAAAAAAAAAAAAAGGTTATGCCCTTGGCTGCACGAGCCTGCTTGTCTCAATTGGATCGGTTGTGTCAATCGCGCCGCTGCTGCTGTTCGTTGTGAGGTCCATGTTTTAAAACCCCGCTACCTTTGCGATGGAGGAAAATATAGAACGTTACACTATCAAATTTGTGGAAGATCTACTTTGTCAACAAACGATGAAAATGTTAAAGTGGTGCGAGCTGTGTGTTATGCATGAAGAATTTGTACTTCGAGTACAGACAGTTAATATCGACTTTTACAGAAATCTCTTGGAAAGTCTTTGAAAATGAATCCAAAGAGTCCGAACGGATATTGCATATGGTTTGGTACTGTATCACGATAATGCGTCAGTTCACAATTCACTTTCAATTTGAGAATTTCTGACGAAGAAAAATATTCCCCTACTTTCACAGCTTCCCTACTGCCCAGATATAGCTCCGTGCGATTTCTACCTCTTCTCTAAGTTGAAATTGAAGTTGAAGGATCATCATTTTGGAATGATGGAAAACAAAAAAACTGTAACCAATGAGCTAAAGACACATAAGAAAATGACTGCTGGTCCTGCTATGAACAGTAAAGAAACGTTGGAACCGTTGTGTAATTTCCCGAGGGTCATACTTCGTAAGAGGTAACTTGTAATTTCACGTAAGTCCAATAGATAATTAAATAAAAAACCAGTACACTTACTTTTGGGACAAACCTCATATGCTGTACTGTATAAGGAATATTTTTCGTTATGACATTGTGTTTTAATTGTTCATTTTATTTATTATATGATTGTTTTTCAAATGTTTTAATTATTTCCTATAGTAATATTGTGTTCGGACTTTGATAACGACTTTCTGTTGTGCACCTAAGAAAAAAATTCGCTTTTTCAAGCAGTTATCTTGTTTCTACGTTTGATTTGTATTAGTAAATACTATGTGAAAAAACGTTTTCCTATTTATTTTTATCTTATTCAATTAATCTTGAACCATTCTGTTATATCTTTGCAGGTAATTTATGTGAAGTATTTGAGATAAATTTTTTCTCTAGGTTAAACCGTTACTTTAACTTTTATTTGAATAAAAATTACACGTAATCCAGGAATTTTCTGGATTTTCTGAAACAATTTAATTCCTTTTAAAACATGTAATCTTTAATTTTTTCCTTAATTCTATTTTAATAGATGATATTACGTGAGGAAGATATCACCTACGAGTTTGATGTTGTTGGAATATTGTTGATAATACAAAAATTTAGCGTAAAAATAGGTACATTATTGTTGCGTTGCAATGTTCTCCCGCGAATTTAAAAATCTATTTTACTCGTAAAAATAATGGGAAAAGTACATATACACTTATGTTCTAAAGTGCTTCGATTGCGAGTTACGGTTAGTGAAAGATTTTGCTCGGATTTCAGCTACCCCGGTGAAATGAGGTCGTACTGAAATTTTTAGAACGTTAATTAAAGTGAAAAATTAATAATCTTTTAGGTTTTAACTTGAAACTGATTAAAATACGTTTGAGAACCGTATCTGCTGTAGTTTTTGAGAAATCTGAGTTAAAAACCAAAGAGTAGGGTAAAAAGCCCTGTTTTTAATGTTTGACGTACAATAACTTTGTTAAATTGTAATAAACACATAAAAGTTTTAAGCAAAATTTATAAACAATTTAATTTTGAACAAAATGGTGTAAGATAATTTAAGCAAAACAAAGACAAGTTAAAAAAAAATCGAGTTTATTTAGTTACAACACATTACTACATATGTCAGAAAAATAATTTAGTGAAAACAAAAACCAAATTCTTTCTTGCTGTTCAGAATTAGATAATCTTCAAGTATTGTCTGAAAGATCTATGTGTTAAGTTTATTAATTTAACACATTTATTGTACGTCTAAGACCAAAAACTGGGCTTTTTACCCTAATCATTTGGTTTCACCCCAGATTTCTCAAAAACTACTGCAGATACGGTTCTGGGGTATATTTTATTAAATTTTTAATATCAAAAACCATAAAAAAATCACTAATTCTGTTTCTTAATTAAAATTTTGTCCTAAAAATTTCAGTGCGACCTTGTTGCACCGGGATATCTGAAACTGAGTGAAATCTTTCACTAGCCGTATTTCGCTACCGAAGCAATTTAGAACACATGTTTACGTGAACTTTTTCCATTATTTTCACGTGTAGTATAGGTTATGAATGATCCCGGGAGATATTCGTTGTAACTCTGTATTAAGTTTATTAATAATTGTAACTTAAAAATGAACTTCATAGATTTCAAAAAGTATATGATTTAACAGACAGAAATACACTGATCAAAACGCTTGAAGAATCTGCCTGGCATACACGAAAAAATAAATGAGTTTTAGTTATCAAATAAAACTACGTACTTTTTAAAAAATGTGTTTGGTGAATAAAACAAGACGAGACTAACCTCGATTTTTTAACATTACCTGTATTATGAAGCGATTCATTTTACTTTGTTAAATCTACTGATAAATGTATAACGCGCTTCTATTGTAGATGTTATATGACTATTGAATGTTATATGACTATAAACAAACTAAAAGACTTCTGTTTCTGTGTTCCTACAGGAAACCTTAAGCCCCGCTTAATACATTGGTACACGCATGTATGCGTGGCACACGCATACGGGCGAAGACTAAAATTCTACGATAAATTTTTTAAGTAGCCTTATTTTTTTGTATTTTTTTCTGTCAATAACTTTTATAAGTTTTTAATTGCGGATATCATCTACAAATTAATGTTAAACCAGAACTAATTTATTGGGAACAGATACCTATTATTGTAGCTTTAAACAACGTGTATGGTTTGCATACAAAATGGGCTACCTAACTAAGCGTCTTCGAT